>JAVJIF010023035.1:0-52887 GCA_038442645.1 Agave tequilana | reverse complement strand
CTATAACCATAGTTTCCAGAATAATTTCAGTTTTTCACAGAGTCAATGGGGATTCACCTCCCCCGAGTCCAATTTTCAACCAACTTGTCCTCCTTATCCATCCTGTCCACAATATTTTCAAGATTCATACTCAGTTCCACCAGTCCAAAATAAAAAACCATCAATTTTGGAAATGAGTATGCGTGAGTCCAAACAACGATCACAAAATCTGACGGACTCACAATTTCACCACAACTTCCAAAACAACACTTCATCTTTTCAAGTCCAATCGCAACAAAACGATGAACCAATCAACTATGAAAAGATGCTTGAAGCCATGACTCAGGCTCAAAACGCTCATAATCATGACATAGATTGATGGTCCAAACTCTATGTTCTCACCGTTTGGCCAGTTCTGATGTCGCTAACCATTCTGTTAGAGCGAAGAGTCATGTTGTTTTGGAAAACAAGGTTCCATTTCAGCATAATTATTTGAACTTGCCCAAACTCTAAATTTTGAAAGTGGCATTGACAGTTTGGCAAGTTATCCCTTTCCTGAAATTGAACTTGAGAATGAATATGATCATGAACCTCAACTTAGTGATTAAATTCTACTTCCTGATTCAATTATGACTCCGGTGTCTTCACCTGATTTCAATCTTTTTTCTGAGTCAACATTGGATCCTGTGCCAATTCATAATAAAATTGAATCGCCCATCTTTGATGATTATCATATTGAACTTGACCAATTTCATACTTTTGAAAGTCCCATTGATAAATTGGCAAGTTCTCATTATGAAATTGAACTCAATGAGAAATGTGACCTAGATTCTCAATTTGTGATCCAGTTCAAATTCCTGAATCAATATTGACTCCTGTTTTGTTACCTGACTTGAGTAATATTTTAGAGTCAGTTTTGATTCCCACACCTGTCATTCTTGAACTTGAATCACCAATATTATGTCACATTCCATTGTGGGAAAATGAATGTGGACTTGAGTTTCAACTTCTTGATTTGGACCCATTTCCTGAACCAATCTTGACTCCTGAACCTTTATTTGACTTAAGTCAATTTTCTAAGTCGGAATTAGTTCCCATACTTCCAAAGTCCAAGTCAATCATTCCATCTTTTCAAACTCCATTTTGGGACAAGGCGGTTGACAAAATTAACTCCGAAATTAATTATGAAATTTGGAAAATTAGATGGGGTTAAATTTTAATAAAAATAATTCATGTATACATTATTTTAGTGGGTTATATTAGAGAGATTTATGGTGGGTTCCTCCGAACTCCATGAAAAGTCGATTGGGCCGCATTTCGTGGACCAATCAGACCACCACCAGAACCACCACCTTAAGGTAGTATTTCCTTCCCTTTCTTCTTTTTCATGCATCTATGCATTAATTCATAGATTGAGGACAATGCATGAGATAGGTGTGGGGGAGGGTCTAACATAACTTAGGGTTTTTTTCTTTTTATAAAAAAGAAAATAAAAAAATTAATAACATTTTCTTTACTTTTAAAAACTTTTGAAAATAGAAACAATATTTTGACATATTTTTTGTAAGAAATTAAGTCAATTTTAAGGAATAGGAGAATCATAATCAGGATTTCTTATACTTGGTCAAAATAAGATTATTTGTTTGATTTCTAAGGATAGGAAGAAAGTTTGTGAAAGTAATTTAGTCTTGATCTTTACATTGAAGAAATAAGCACACTTCATACACTTACACACTTAGGGTTCAAAAACAAAGATTCTTATGCCTTATAAAAAAAGAAAAAAGAAAATAGAAAAAAATATATCTATGAAAGATGAACAAATCTAATAATTGATTAGCTAGGTGCTTTGGCCTAAGTAAGCCTTGGTATTTATGTGAAAGATGATTAGATAAGTTTGAGAAAATAATATATATATATATAAAAATCCTTTGATTAAGCTGGGTATTTGTGCCTAATAAAGCATAAGTATTCACGCCTAAAAGTGGTTCATATAATAAAATCCTTAGTTTTGTGGCCTTGTTTGTTCGAGTCCTTAAGTCCTTGGGGTTTATCACCGGTGCCCTAAAACCATTTGGTTTGGGAGTCAACGATTAAAGGCTCGTTACATGGGCAGATTAGAAAGCCTAATAGAACTAAGGAATAATACCACCAAATAAATATATATATATATATATAAATAAGGCATAAGAGTTAGAGTTAAAGAACCCTTAGTCAAAATTTTCACGGTCACAAGGTGCATATGGCTTAGGATAAAGTAATAGACTAGATGAGAAGTATAATTTGACTCCTTACTTTGATTAATAACAAATTTTTGAATAGAGACTAAGTTTAGGATTGAAAAATTCGGTTTTCCTATAACTTATAGATTACTTAAATCTTACAATAATATTTCAAATAATTTTCTCTTTCAAAATACTTTTCAAAAATACTAACTTTTTATTACTCTTTCTTTATGGATTTTGTGGGTGTAATCCACTGAAAACCTTCACGAGACAAAACTTTTCCTCTAGGAGAAATCTAGAGGTTTAACGGCTTGTTGCACATGCTCAGTGCAATCGCGTAACCTGCGAAAGTGGTCTAATAATCTTTGGTTTAGTTTTGTTGATTTGCTCGAGGATAAGCAAAAGATAGGTGTGGGGGTGTGATCGTACATATATTTTTATTCTTTTCATTACACGCCTACATTTATAGTGTAATAAATCTGCTAATTTTTTTTGTCTTAAATATCTATTTTGTAGAAGATAATAATGAAGAGAAAGAGGATTAAACCAAATAAATATCAGTTAAAATCAGATTTAACTGGATCTATTTGGTTAGCTGAGGATGATCCCAGATCTAGTTAGAACAAATCAAGGATTGTGGCAAATGTTCAGCTGAAGATCAGAGCAAATCAGAAAGTTAACACCAAATGAAAACCAGTAAAATTCAGATTTCTATAAATCCATTTTGGTTAGCTAAAGATCAACCGAGGATAATATCAAATACAGAGAGATAAATGGATAAAGAGAAGATCAACGGATGAGATGAAGCAAGTTTGACTCAGATTCTGACTGGATACATTTAGTATTTGAATCATAACTTTCGCTACCGAATCTCAAATCTGATGATCCAAGATGATCCACAAAGCAGACTACAGGGCTACAACTCTTATGTTAATCACTATTTCTAATTCTGTCATTTGATAAGTGATATTTAGCAATCAACGCGCCAATAAACTACAGATCGGAACTGAATATCCACATCAAATCAAGCTTTGAGATAAGGGGAGGATTTATTTAAATCAGAAATAGCCAGCTTCCCTATCTTCATACTCCTCTAACCTCTGTATTTCTTCTATAAATACCTGCAATCTCAAAGGCAAAGGGAACGACCAAGCAGAGAGTAGAACTTAGGCTAATTTGTAGTTTGTAACTTAGGTTTATATTTTCTTTCCTGTAATTGTCATTTTCTTTATGTAACTGAGAGGAGATGATACTTTCATGGAGCAATGAGAGCAAGCTTGTACTGCAGGAGACACCAGTGTAAGTGATCTATTCTTCCATTGTTATTTGAATTGAATCAAAGTTACTTTTTCTTCTTTACTCTTGTTTTCGTTGACTCTCCTATAATGTGTTGCAATCCAAGTGAGTCTGTTAGCCTCGAGGCTGCTTCGTCATTTGCAAGTGCCCTTGATGGCCTATGGTGATGAACAACTATTCTCTTACTAGTATAGCTTGCCCTTTTATTCTTAGTGTAGATCGGGAATGGGGAAGTCCTATACGCCATGCTTGATCGCCTTCAAAGACAAGGTAAGTCGTAGCTGCGAATCCAAGGTATATGAGCACAAAAGGGGTAAGTAACTTTTGGTTATTTTCTTTTCTTTTAATTTTAGAACACCACAATCTACCACTTCTTCTATCATTCCTTTTCCATCTCTTTGTACATATCATTTCTAGTTTTTCCATCTTCTTAATCTACCATCTTCTTCCTAACTCACTTTAACCTAATTTTTCTCTTTTTCTTTACAAGAACTAAAAGAAGAATTTTAACCATCCTTTGTATCTTAAAAGAAAACTTACTAAAAAAGCTTCCATCGCTGGTCCCTCCTTGTGGATCACGACCCGCATAGCCACTTGCTATCGCGGTAGAATTAAGTAACTTGCACTTTTCATTCTTAGTTCTGAAATTCTATATTTTGTGTACAGGTACAACCTCAATCAGCATAATTAGGCCCGTTGCTTAGGCACGGATACCTCCAACTGGTCTTGCCCCTAGCTGGCCGATTAACTTGTGGTCAGGCTCTGTAATATACCTCCTGTGGATAATCAACAGTTGGGAGTCATCTAGGTCAAAAGGTTTACCTAACTTAGGCTAGACTTTTCTTTCATTTGTGTGTTTTTGTTTTTTATATATCTGTGATATAGATTACAATTATAATTTTTTTCAATGCATATAGTGATCCATACTTTACTCTAACCTCTTTCAATTCAGATATTACTAACCCGGTATTACATAACTTTAACCAAGTATGCCAGATTGATTTTATCCAAAATAATATCTACCCCAATCTCAGTATTATGAACAAGATTAGGATAATCATCACCACTCTTCACCGAGTCAGTGGGAATACAACTCTTCCAAGTCTTACTATCAACAACTTTACCAACAAATAGTTTCATGTACTTCATACCAAGACCAACCTATAGAAGAAAAATCTTCTTTAAAAATAGTTTCGAAGCCTTTCTTGAATCCACACGATAAGTACAAATCATAACGGACACATTGCTCCTAAATAATTCCCAAATCCACGATCCTTACTCTAATTTTCAAGTCCAACTACAACAAGAAGAACCTATTGACTTAGAAAAGAGTATGAAATTCATGATTTAGTCCCAAAATAATTATATTCAATCCTAAACAAATTGTCTCCAATCTATTGATAAGTTAGAAGCAAAAATGAGTCATTTAGTCAAAATAATTAATGATAGGAATGAGAAAACTCTACCTAATACATTATTAACCTTTCCTGATTCTCCTAGCTATATTGACGAAGAATCATGGTATCTTGGAGATTTTGATTAAGATTCAATTTCACCACAAAATTTTGAACTTGACTAATATTAAACATTGACAAATGGCAAGTTTTCGTTTCAATGAGATTGAACTCGAAGATGAATGTGATACTAATTCCCAATGTTGTGATTCAGTTCTAATTATTGAATTTATGCTGACTCTAGTACCCTCACCCGGTTTGGACCCAATTCTGAAGGCAACACTGATTCTTATCCCTATTGAGCTTGAACATGAATCACCTATGTTAGATAGTCACATTCCATTGTTAGGAAATGAATGTGGACTTGAATTCTATGATTTGGACCAAACTCACGAACCAACTCTGACTCTCAAACTTAAACTTGATATAAGTTTTATTCCCGAGTCAGTATCGTTTCCTATTCCTTTCATTGTTGAGCCCAAGTCATTCATTTCACAAAACCATATTCCATTGTTGGATCAAGGTTTAGATCGATATGAGTATATGATGATATCTCAAGATTGGTCATATAACAAGATAAAATTTCATGCTAGGATCTTACATGATCCTATTCATATTAAGGAGTATAAAAATATTAATAAGAAAAAGGTTATGAAAGGTGGATTCCATGAAAATCTATAGTATCTAGATTGGGCAGAAACACTTGGCCCAATAAGACCACCACCGGAACCACCACCTTGAGGTGACAATTTTCCTTCCGTTTCTCCTTTTTCATGTATTATTGCATTTCATTCATACATTGAGAACAGTGCATGAGTTAGGTGTGGGGGAGGGTTTACTAACATACTAACTTTACTAATTAAAAAAAAAAAGCTAACTTTACCAATTAAAAAAAATTCCTTTCTTTAAAAACTTTTTGAAAAGAAAAATAATACTTTGATTGTAAGAAATTAAGTTAATTTTAAAGAATAAGAGGATCATAATTAGGATTTCTTATACTTGGTCAAAATAAAATTATTTGTTTGATTTTGAGGTTAGACAGAAAAATTGGAAAAGTAATTTTTCTTGATTTTCATCTTGATGATATATGCATACTTATACACTTACACACTTAGGATTTTAAAAGAAAGATTCTTATGCCTTATAAAAAAATATTTATTATATAAAAAACCTCTGATTAAACTGGATATTTGTGCCTCATGAAGCAAATTATTCACGCCTAAAAGTGGTTTATATAAATAAAAAATCCTTAGTTTTGTGGCCTTGTTTGCTCGAATCCTAAGTCCTTGGGGTGTTTTCTCACTCGATGCCCTAAAACCATCCGGTTTGGGAGTCACTGACTAAGGCTCATTACATGGACAAATTAGAAAGCTTAATAGAGTTAAAGGATATTACCAACATAAATGAAAAAATATATATAATAAAATAATAAGGCATAAGAGTTAGAGTTGAAGAATCCAGAGTAAAATTTTCACGGTCACAAGGTGCATATGACTTAAGGTAAAATAACAGACTAAATGAGAAATATAATTTTAATCCGTACCTTGATTGAAAGCAAGTTTTAGAATAGAGTCTAAGTTTAGGAATGACTAAATTTTGATAATCCTATGACATATAGATTATTTGAATTTTTATTAATACTTCAAATATTTTTCACCTCAAAATGCGTTTTTAAAAATACTAACACTTTATTTCTTTTCCTTATGGGTTTTGTGGGTGGAATCCACTGAAAACCCTCATGAGATAAAACTCATTCTCTGGGGGTAACCTAGAGGTTTAACGGGTTATTGCACATGCTAAGTACAACCATAGTTCCTACGAAAGTGAGTTAGTTTAGGTCAGTTTAGTTTTTTTCTTTTCTCTTTGTTTTGCTCGAGAACGAGCAAAAGATAGGTGTGGGAATGTGATCATACACATGCACTACATGTTTTCATATCATATCTGTCATATTTTTGCATTTATATTTAAATAAAATTTTGCTATTAATGTATTTTCATGTCCAGTGACATGCAGGAAAATTAAGAAAGAAAGGAGAGAGATTGACAGATTTATCAAATTAAATTCAAAAGTTTAAAGGAAAAGGGATTGATTAAAATCTAGAGTTTGTAGAAGCCATCTTATCTGAATATTGGGTATATCAGATGAGATAATTACCAATTAAAATTCAATCAAAAATGTTTTTTTTTAAAGATCTTATCAGTTTTGTTGAGGATAAAAGGATGGATCCCTAAATTTAGAGCATAAATTCAAAATCAAAGAGCAAGAAAGGATAGGGGACACATGGTCAGACAAGCACCCCCAGATTTGGCCCTACGACCAGGATCTTGCTGCGAAAACACAGCAAAAGCCATATTTTCACGGCTTGTTAGTTAAATCAGGGGGAGCATTTGCTCCCCCTATCTCCTTACGCTCTCTATTATCCCCTTTTACTCCTATAAATACCTGTAACCTCGAAGGCAGAGGGGCACGAATCTAGAGAGAGCCTTAGTTTAGCTTTTTTTCCTTTATTTTTTAATGTAATTTTTATTTTTTAGGTTAGAGAGAGTTACATGATTAAAAGAGAGGACACTATTGTAATCCTTTCTCAAGAAACTTATATTGAAGGTGACAGTCAATAGAGGTTTTCATTTTTTTTCATCGTACTCAATGTGGCCAAGCATCGCATCTAATGTATTTTTTTCTACTACTTCGCTTTACTTCATGCTAAGGTAAATTTTCATTATGATTCAAACAGTAGAGGTAAGTAGTCTTCTTTTATTTTTTTTTAGTTCTTATTTTTGTACCAACACTTTCTTTATCTGTTTCCTTTTCTTTTGTAAATAAAACAACAACAACCACCATCACTTTTTCTACCATCTCCTTCTTAAACTTAACAATTTTATTTTCTTTTTATAAAACTGAGAAAATAAATATTAACTAGTTTTGGTAAATTAAAAGAAAGAAACTTATACAATGCTTCCATCGCTGTCCCTCCCTGTAGATCCGACCTGTTAGCCCTAGGCTACATGATGGCATCGAGAACCTAGCAGTATTCTAAAAGTCTATAATTTTTTGTGCAGTTTGGCTCAATCACTTAATGATGAAAATCTCTCACCTTGCAGATGATGCTATTAGGTTGAGATTCGTCCTATTTTCTCTTAAGGACTTAGCCAAGAAATGGTTATGCAGCTTGGAGACCAGTTCTATCACAGCGTGGGATGGTTTCATCAAGGTCTTCTTGAAGAAATTATTTCCAATTCATAAGACTGCTCTCATTAAGAAGAACATCATGTAGTTCAAGTAAAAACCTAGTGAACTATTTTGGAGGTACCATGAACGCTTCAAAGTCCTCCTTATACAGTGCCCTCATCATGGCATAGAAATGTGGCAACAATGCCAAATTCTTTATAACAGTTTAGACTACCAGAATAAAACCCTCCTAAAAACCATGTGCCAAGGGGGATTCTTATAAAAGGATGAAAATCAAGGATGAGATTTTTTTAGGACCTAGCTGAAAAAAATCTTCAATGCAAACCTACTCTCAAAAAGTCTAGGAGCACAAATCCTATCTCTTTAAAAGGACGTCTCCATTCAATAGAATCATCCATAGCTGCCGAGGCTAAAATTTCTAGCCTAATGAGAAGATTGAAAGCTCTAAAAACTAAGCAGCCAGTTTCAGTCAACTAAGTCAACCCAAATCAATTTTCAACTTCGGGTTGTACTTACTGTCAAGCCATGAATCATGTGTTTGAGGAGTGTTCAGTTTTCAATGCTCAACAAATATATCACAAGCCCACGAATGCAGCCTTTTCAAGGCTGTATAATAATCCATATGCTTAAATGTACAATCCTGGCTGGAGAAATCAACCGAATTTCTCATGAATCAAAACTACAGTGACCACTCAAGGTCAAACCACTTCCAACATCCCAATCATAAGCACAATTCTTCCAATCATCAACCCAACCTTCCAAATTACTATCACAAATCTTCCAATCAGTCCAACTTTCATAATTATCAAAAGAACTTTCCCAACCAAGCTCCATAACCTTCCTTCCAAGGTCCCCCTGCTGACAAGAAATTGACCGAATTGGAGAAGAGTTTAGCATCTTTCATGCAGAATACGGGACAAGCCATATCTAGGTTAGAGGGTCAAATAAGTAAGTTAGCTAGTTCTATAAGTGAAAGGCCCAAAGGGACTTTGCCTAGTCAACCGGTTACTAACCCTAGGACCTTTAGTCAAGCTCATATGGCTGAAGAGAATCCAATGAATCAATGTAATGTTGTTCATACATTGAAGTCAGGAAAGAAAGTTGATAATCAAGTGTCAATACCATCCAATCCCATTAAGCACAATAACACACAATCATCCACTTCATCTAGCTCCAATCTTTCCAAATCTAACGAGTCTGAAAAAGATAAGTCAGCCAGTCAGGTGCACAAGCCTATAGTATTATTTCTAAATAGGCTAAAAACAACAAGCAGAATGCACACATGGATAAGATAATTAAGATCTTCAATCCAGTGAAGATAAATGTGCCACATCTTGATACAATCCAACAAGTTCTATCTTATGCAAAAAATTTAAGGACATGCGCACTAAGAAGAGAAAGACTAATGTACCAAAGAAAGTCTACTTAGAACTAACATCAGTGAACTACTGTCGGGCCTGATCGTTGTCGAGTACAAGGATCTAGATTGTCCCACCATTGCTTGCACTATAGGTCAAGCCGAGATTAGTCGTGCACTTTTTGACTTGAAAGCAAATATCAACTTGCTTCCTTTCTCAGTTTATCAACAACTTAGGTTGGGCGATCTTAGTCCAACTCAAGTCACCATCCAATTGGCTGACCGGTCAGTGAAAGTTCCCAAAGGAAAATTAATGACGTCCATATTCGGGTCAAAAAGTTTATCTACCCTATTGATTTTATAGTTCTTGAGACACAACCTATGTTCAATCTTAGGGTTCAAACTCTCGTTATCCTTGGCCACCTATTCCTTACTATTGCCAATGCTATTATCAACTACAGGATGCGTCCACGAGGTCAACCTTTGGAGACATGACTAGAGAAATCAATATGTTCAACTTAGAAAAGCAGTCCCGTGATGTTGAGACTCAAAAATTTGATGTGAACCTCATTGAGAACTTGACAAGTGAACATAGAGAATAATTGAAATTAGATTATCGAGTCTGTTGTGGATTGGACATCAAACCCTATTTCATTAAATGTGGAGCCAATAAACTTGACTCCTCCTTCCAGTGAGCCTTCTCCTTCCTTAGAGTTGAAAACCTTACTTACGCATCTCAAGTATATCAATCTAGTCAAATAAGAGATTTGTCCCGTCATAATTGTATCCCATTTGACAGACTGGCAAGAAGAGAATCTTAAGACAACTCTTAGAAAATATAGAAAAGCCATTGGTTGGACTATGACCGACATAAAGGGATTGAGTCCAGCCATTGTTCAACATTGCATTCATCTCAATGAAGAAGCGACACCGAAGAAAGACCTGCAATGTAGGTTAAACCCTATAATGCAAGAGCTTGTTCATCTGTAATGTTGAAACTCTTAGACAATGGATTAATTTATCCCATTTCTAATAATCAACGGGTCAGTCCTGTCCACGTGGTTCTGAAGATATCTGGTTTCACCGTGATGGAACATGAAAATAAATAATTTGTCCAAACTCGACTTCCCATGAAGATTCGAGTTTGTATCGACTATAGGAAGCTAAATGCAGCAACTAAGGACTATTTCCCACTTTCCTTCATTGACCAAATGCTTGAACGTTTGGCTAGTCACGAGTATTACTATTTCTTAGACGGTTACTCAGGGTATAATCAGATTCTCATT
This sequence comes from Agave tequilana, assembly GCA_038442645.1. NCBI lineage: Eukaryota > Viridiplantae > Streptophyta > Magnoliopsida > Asparagales > Asparagaceae > Agave > Agave tequilana. The sequence continues at coordinate 42,104 of JAVJIF010023035.1, read as the reverse complement.
GCTCCAGAGGACCAGGAAAAAACCAAGTTCATATGTTCATTATGGACATTTACGTATCGTCGATTGCCTTTCGGCTTGTGCAATGCCCAATCAACGTTTCAATGCTACATGTGAGTCTTTTCTCTGATATGATGGAATCATTTTTAGAAATATTCAAAGATGATTTCTCCATTTATGGAGACTTATTCGATCAATGTCTTCACAATCTCGAACTCGTCCTCCAACGTTAAGCTGAGAAAAATTTGACACTGAATTGGGAGAATGGCACTTCATGGTAAGACATGAAATTGTCTTGGGTAAAGAAATTTAAGAATGGAAATGAAGTGATAAAGCCAAGATTGAGGTCATAGCTAAGCTCCTGATGCCAAAATGTATTATAAATATCAAGTCCTTCTTAGGACATGTCAGTTTTTATGATAGGTTGATTAAGAACTTTAGCAAAATTGCTAGACCCTTAATTAACCTTTTAGCTAAGGTCGTGTCCTTCACTTTCGATAGTGGATGTCTTAATACTTGGGAGAAGCTAAAAAAATGAGTTGTTTCTGTACCAATCATCTCTGCAGCGGATTAGTCAAAACTATTTGAAATCATATGTGATGCTTCGGATTTTGCTATAGGTGTTGTCTTGGGACAATACATTAATAACAAGCAGTATATGATTTACTATTCAAGTAGGACTCTCATTGATGCGCAAATTAGCTACACTACAACCGAGAAGAAATTCTTAGCTGTAGCATTTGCATAAGAGAAATTCCATCCCTACCTACTTGGGTCTAAAATCACCATTTTAAACGATCATTCTGCGCTAAGATACCTTACAGTAAGAAAGATGCTGCTAAGGCCTGACTAATTCGGGATCTTGCTTCTTTAAGAATTCGATCTCGAGATTCGAGATAAGAAAGGCATAGAAAATGTTACTGTTGATAATCTCTCATGCATCTGAAACTCACCATGCAATGAATTGCCCACCAATAATAACTTTCCTGATGAACAACTCTTGGGTGCTTTTAAGGTACATGGTTCGCTGACAAATTAAGCTACTTAGTCACGAACAAAACTTAATTTTATTGGCTTAGACAAGATGTTTACCAGTTTTATCTCAAGTCTGGTATTTTTTCTGGGAGGAACCATATCTTTTCAAGCATTGTTCCGACCAAATCATTCGGAGTTGCATTTCTGATGAGGAGATTAAGAGTGTTTATCTTTTTGTCACGAGCTTGCATGCAGTAGACACTTTGGTCCTCGCAAGACTACTAAAAAAGTGTTACAAAGTGGGTTCTATTGACCCACTTTGTTCAAAGACGCCTTTGAGTTTTACAAGACGTGCCAAAGATGCCAAATGGTAGGAAGAATCTCAAAGCGGAACATGATGCCCCTTAACCCATTTCTAAAAATAGAACTCTTTGATGTATGGAGCATCAACTTAATGAGTCCATTTCCTAACACATTTTGAAATCAATACATATTGGTTGTTGTTGACTATGTGTCCAAATGGGTAGAAGCCATTCCTAGCAAAACAAATGACAGCAAAGTTATCATCATGTTTTTGAAGGAGAACATCTTCTATCGCTTCGAAACCCCTCGTGCTATCATCTGTGATAATAGCACCCACTTTTGCAATATATCCTTTGAAGCTCTTACGTGCAAGTATGCTATAACTCAAAAAAATTATCCACCCATATCATCCTCAGATTTGTGGGTAGGTAAAGGTCTCCAATAGATAAATAAAGCTCATTTTGGAGAAGACCGTGAACCAAAAAAGGATAGACTGATCCACCAAACTGGTAGATGCCTTATGAGCATGCAGGACCACTTTCAAGACAATTCTAGGGATGTCTTCATATAGGTTAGTCTTTGAAAAGGCTTGCCACCTGCCTGTTGAGTTAGAGCACCAAGCTTTATGGGCCATCAAGCTGCTAAATTTTGATTTTGACAAGGCTGATGACCTTCGAAAATTGCAAATTTTCGAACTTAAAGAGTTGAGAAATGAAGCCTATGAGAATGCTAAAATAACAAAAAGTATGGTTAAGGTTTTTCATGATAAGTTTATCATGAGAAAAACTTTTATCTTCGAACAAAAAGTCTTACTCTATAATTCTAGGCTTCATCTTTTCAGAAAAGATGAAATCTAGATAGACTAAGCCATTCATTGTAAAAATCGTGTTTTGATGCGGTGCTGTGAGATCAGTGATACCAAGAATGAGAATAACTTTAAGATTAATAGGCATCGCCTTAAATCTTTCTTTGAATCGGAGTCGGTAAATGAGACAGCTACGGGTCTATTCGACCCAGTGTATTGGTAACTTTACCTATTTTTACATTTTATTTCATTCATCTATTCATTTCGTTCATACATTTAGGACAATGCATTAGATAGGTGTGGGGGAGGGTTCTAACATAACTTACATGACAAATACAAAAAAAAAACTTTTAGGAAAGAGAACAATATTTTGACAAATTTTTTGTAAGAAATTAAGTTAATTTTAAGGAATAAGAGAATCATAATTAGAATTTCTTATACTTGGTCAAATAAGATTATTTGTTTGATTTCTAAGGTTAGGAAGAAAAATTGAAAAAGTAATTTAGCCTTGATCTTTACCTTTATGAATTATGCATATTTATACATTTACACGCTTAGGATTAAAAAACAACGAATCTTATGCCTTATAAAAAAAGAAAAAAAAAGAAAAATATATATATCAAAAATTCTCTGATTAAGTTGGGTACTTGTGCCTCATAAAGCATAAGTATTCATACCTAAAAGTGATCCATATAATAATAAAAATTTTAGTTTTGTGGCCTTGTTTGCTCGATTTCTTAAGTCCTTGGGGTGTTTTTCAGTTGGTACCATAAGACTGTCCGGTTTAGGTGTCATTGACTAAAGACTCGTTACATGGGTTGATTAAAAAGCCTAATGGAACTAAGAAATAATCCCATCAAAAATAAGAAAAAAATAAATAAGGCATAAGAGTTAGAATTAAAGAACCACTAGTCAAAATTTCACAGTCAAGAAAGTGCAGAAGATTTAGGGTAAAGTAATAGACTAGATGAGAGATACAGTTTGACTCTTTATCTTGATTGATAACAAGTTTTTGAATAGAGACTAAGTTTAGAAATGAAAACTTCAGTTTTCTTATCACTTATATGTCACTTGATCTCTTACAATAATTCTCTCCTTCTCAAAATACATTTTGAAAATACTAACACTTTGTTTCTCTTTCTTTATGGATTTTGTGGTGCAATCCACTGAAAACCCTCACGAGACAAAACTCGTCCTCTAGGGGTAACCTAGAGGTTTAACGGCTTATTACACATGCTAAGTGCAATTGTGTTTCCAATAAAAATGGATAGTTAGTTTTATGTTGCTCGAGGATGAGCAAAAAAGATAGGTATGGGAGTGTGATCGGTCACTAATATTGCATAATTATTATCATATTTCCCATATTTATGTTATAATAAACTCTATTTTAATTATCTTTTTATCTAATAATGTGTGCAGCCTTTACCACGGGGAGAAGAGAGAGAGAAAACAAAGCTCAAAAGCCCAATGAAATTCAAAATCAAAGATTAGGGCAAATATCAGCTGAAAATCAGAACATATCAGGGAAGATAATAGTAAATAAAAACTGATTAAATTCAAATTTTTGTGGATCCACTTGGTTAATTGAAAATCAACAGAAGAATCGTTGAAATCAGAAAATCAAATGAAAAATCACATTAGATAAAGGGAAAAAGGATAATATCTAAAATCTCCTCCCCCTGTATGTGGCCAATTGGCCACCGCGAATTCACGGCCACATTAAGAGATTAGGGGGAGCATAAATGCTCCTCCTTTCAGATCACTCTTCCTTCCTCTGGTTTCTCCCTATATATACTAAGAAATTTGTGAAGAAAAGGGACGGAGACAAAGATCAAAATTTTTTATTCTTAAGGCTAGGATTTATGTTAGATAGTTGCAATTGGTTTTGTAATTTTTTTTGTTCTTTTTCTAGTCTAGTCCAGCCACAATTGAGAAAGAGTGATTGTAATCCAATATTGAAGTGATATCAATAAAGATTCAGAACTTCTCTTCTTCTCCAACTCACAGGTATGTTACATTTAGTTACATGTTTTGTTTCACAATGATTATGAGTAGCTAAAATTTTTTCTGGGCTCGCTAATCTATGTCTTCTACCTCCTCTTTGAAAGCAACCCACTTGAATCATTGGTATGCCTAAGTCAAGCTTATTCTTAAAGGCACATGAGGATGGGTGTAAACTTTAAACATATTTTTAAAAACGCAACTCTTTCTAAATTGTTTTTATTCCATACTTGCTACCTAGCTTGATGGTTAGCATTTATTTTTAAACATTGTATAAAGAAACGTATCCAGTTTTAAAACAAAACCATCTTATTTGTTTTACTTGAACACTTAAAGGAGACTTTGTGTTTTGTTTTATGACTAGAGTGAGGCATTAAAACTCTCTTGATAAAGGTAAGTAGTTGAGTTGAAGATTAGCGAGCCTGGATCTTTTCCATAATTTAAATCACAACAAAATCACTCCCAATGTACTTTTAAAGATCATCTTCTCCAAAATCTTTTCTAAACTTTCAGTTTTTCTTTGAATCACTTCCTCACCATTATTTTTCATCTAAAAAACACCAATACTAAAACTTATTTTTCCCAACCGAAACACTTGCACCACATCTCTCCTAGTGGACACGACCCGTTAACCCTAAGCTACACGGTACTTTAATTTTTACAATCAACAGCACCAACAACAACCTGGAGTTTAAATTTCCTCCGAGACAATACTCCTTTAAGGATGAGCAGGTGGTGACAATCTTCCATTTGCTCAGCAAAGATAACAAGCTCAGGTTACCAGAAGTTCAGCGCCCCAATGAAGTTGGTCGTACAAACGACCCCAACTACTGTTTCTTCCACAAGATGGTCTATTATCCTACCAGCAAATGCTTTTTTCTTAAGGACAAGATTCGAGTATTGGTTGACACTAGCATTTTGATATTAAAATCAGAACGAAAGAAAGTCATAACCAACATGGTGAATCTCAATTTGGGGACTTTCCCGAAGGTGACCGTCCCAGACGGAGTTTCTCATGTCCCTGAAGCAAGGCTAGAAGTCATCAATCCATTGGCAAATGAGCAGGAGGCTAAAGGCCTCATTCCATTGACAACAAATCCGGGTAAATCATATGGGTGCACCTGGACATTGTTAAGGATGAGCAATGGGAATCGAATTAACCAAAGCTCAAGCACAAATCTTGCAAAGTCATTTCTAGCAGTATATGATGACACCACAACAATAACTTCTCTCTGCAGCTCTAAAGAAGAAAAGTTTGCCTTTGTAGCACAGCCCGCTACCCATAGCCGTTGGCACATACTCCGGCAAACAATACTTATGATAGTACGACCAGACACCTGACGGGATACAGCAGCCAACAACATCGAGAACCGCTGAACGAGTCTGGGCTCCTACACCTTCGGATAATGAGAAGCAGAAGGAGGTTCGCTTCAATAAATCCTTGAAGAAGAATCCTTCTCAGGGGCTCAATGCTCTTTTCCATTTCGATATCGATGCATCCAGCCTATATTTAGCTCACATCACTCTACGCGAGCTACTCAGCCTCTCGAAGGAAACAAGAGAGGTACTTTGGGATGCACTTGCTGATTTAGAATTATTTCTGGCACAAGTGCCTTTAATTCCTCTTGATGATGGTAGGGCTCCATGTCCCTAATGTCATATGGTACAACACCCTTGTACTACACAAGGTACATTGGGGCCACATGCATTGAGAGGATCCAAGTCGACCCGGGTCTACTTTAAACATCATCCCCCAAAGACTTCTCTATTTTATCGGCATCCCTCTAGCAGGTTGTTGACCCTGACTATGACAATATATGGATTTAACGCCGGGAGTAGTCACCCTTTGGGCAAGATCTATCTCCGAAGCTTGATTGGAGACTTGAAATCAGAAGTAGCCTGTTACGTCATTGACGTAAACATGTCTTATAATCTTTTGCTCGGACGGTCTTGGATCTACACTAACTGGATTGTACCATCTACATCCACAACCCTTCAAATATGTGGATGATAAGGCAATGTCAGGATGGTGTTCATTGAAACACAACCATTCAAGAAAGTGGAGAACTACTTCTCTGATTCTCTACTTTATCGAGAGAATAGTAAAGTGGCCAAAGAACCGTTGCCAGACGATATCGATAGTGGCTGCGAAGAGAACTCAGAATCGGGAGATGATCCAACGACTACTTTTGATAACAAACCAAGTGTAGCATAATTAACGATCCTGATTGTAATAATTCCGCCGAGAATGACGGCGAGTGGTTTCTTAATGAAATGTAAATTTTGATTATTCCTTGTATCTTGACAATGTAAATAGTCATGTTGACATGAGTCCTTTACACATACCTCTCCTAATGTCAACGGCATGCAAGCCCTCTCCTAATGTCAACAACATGCATGCAAGTAGAGAATAATGAGATCTGTCTTTGTAGTTTAGCCTTCCAAGAAGGACCAAGCACCAATCATATTTTATAGAGTTCGACATCGAATTACTCATCCAATGACTTAGACAAAGATCAAGAGCCCCCACAATTCTTTCATTATGCACGGGCAGTACACCGTATGATGAAGAAAGTGGGATATGACCTGTGTCATGGTGAAGACTAGAATTTTGGGAAGGGACGACACATCCCACTGCAAATTTCATGCCAAAAGGAAAACCTGCCAACTACTATGATCAGACATGCAGTGTTGGCCCAGAGGCCTTCCACTCTAGTTTTGATGATGATTAACTCATGTAGTTATGTTTACTAATAATGTGATGTTTAGTTTCAGATCTTTAACCAAGATATTAGTAGGTGATTAACTTCAACAAAGATGGTTTGGAAGCTTTCACTTGGTGATTCAAGAGCCCGAGCGTCAAAGATCATATATAGCACTCGTTGGAGTCAAGCTCGGTGGATCACGGTTTGGATCAAGCCGACTTGAAGACGGAGTTTTGATTTGTATTGCCTATATGCAAGGGGAGCTTAACATCTCTTCTACATATAGATTCATGTTGAGTGTATCTTATATTGAGGAGCTTGACAACTCTTCTTTATTCGATACACGTGTGTAGGGGGAGCTTCACATCTCCTCTTATGCATTGCATATTATGCGTTAGTTAATTAGGGCTTGTCATCCCTCCTTCATGTAATGCATATATGTAGGGAAGTTAACTTAGCGTCTTCCTCTTCATGAATGTATATTGCATATATCCTTTATTGATTTGTTTTATGTCACCCCTTTGTTGATTTTTGCTTTTGACAAAAGGGGGAGAACATTTTGTTTTTACTTTAACCCTTTGTTGATGATTGACAAAAAGGGGGAGAAGTATTGATAAGTATTGATATATATGCATGTTTTCCTTGCTTTATCCATAAAAGGGGAAAAAGTATTTATGTTATGCATATATGTTTTGTTTTGCAAATAGGAGAAAAAGTATTGATGAGTTTTATGCTTGATTAGTAGTTTATCTCCTGTGTATTTCCATTCATGTTATGAGCCTTCATTGCATATATTATTATTTATTGCTATGCATGAGTTAAGGGGGGAGCTTCTTTGAAGCTTAACTTTAATCCAAGCATATATAACTCCATGAGTTTTGTCATCATCAAAAAGGGGGAGATTGTTGGCCCAGAGGCCTTCCACTCTAGTTTTGATGATGATTAACTCATGTAGTTATGTTTACTAATAATCTTGTGATATTTAGTTTCAGATCTTTAACCAAGATATTAGTAGGTGATTAGCTTCAACAAAGATGGTTTGAAAGCTTTCACTTGGTGATTCAAGAGCCCGAGCGTCAAAGATCATATATAGCACTCGTTGGAGTCAAGCTCGATGGATCACGGTTTGGATCGAGCCGACTTGAAGACGGAGTTCATCAAGTGGACATCGGTACCTAGTTTAGATTATGTTTTTTAGATCCATTTGTAAAGATTAAAATAGTGTGATATGCTCAAGTTCACAACACACACACGTTTTATGTTTTGGATATTGGTTTTCGATTTTTTGGGTTAACCGATATTGATTTCCATGAATAGATAGATATCAATACAAGTTTGCATGGTTTAATGTATATTAGATATGTTCTATATACATGCATGCTTCATATCTTAGACAAACTTAATTTGTTATGCCTATTCATGAGTTTTGGTGTTTTGGTATTTTTAACAAAACATATTTTGGAATTAAAGTCAAAAACATGCATATATATATATATATGTTTCATGTATATTGGACTTATGTCCGTATGCAACAAGCCTAAAAGTGTATAAATATCATGTTTTTGTATTTAAATGAGTTTTGGAAAAATCGGATTTCCATTTGAAAAATCTAAGTTTGGAAAAATACGGGTTTTGTTTTTCGGCAAAATTTATAAGTCACAAAAATGGTTCAAAAAGTTTGAAATTTGTGTTGAAATTTTTCACACAAGTTTATATTTCAATGTATTATGATAAAACTATTTTTATAGAATTTTAGAAGTTTTATGGGACTTTTAAAGATCTTTTAAACCAAGTTTTTCTGTCCCAAAATGCTTCTGCCAGGCTCTGGCGGTCGACCGGACCGGTCGACTGATGTGCACAAAACGTGCACGCTTGGCCAGCCACTTGGGCCGGTCGACCGACTGCAAGTGCCCCACTCTCGGGGTGGGGGCGGTCGACCGACCGGTCGACCGTATAAGGCGTGGGCGGTCGACCGGGCGGAGACTGGCCAGAGAGCATTTGCTCTCTGGATTGGGACGGTCGACCGGGTGGTCGACCGCTAGCTTCCAACGGTCAAAATTTGACCGCTGGCGGTCGACCGCCAGCCGCCAAGGCTGACAGTTCAGCCTAACGACTAGTTTTTGATTGGGGCTTTATATACCCCATTGGTTTGAGTTTTCCTCTAAGATTTGAAGAGCTAAATATACAGAGTTTCTCTAGTGTTTAAACTTGTCTTCAAAAGTGTTTAGTGCCAAAAAGGATCATCTTATTTGTTTTTAGGGTTTGAAAAAATCAAAGAAAATTTGGATTTGGGATATTTGCTTAGTTCTTCATTTCTATCAAATACAAGTTATTTTCCCAAGTACTTTTCTTTGTGTGTTTGTTTCCAAACTCTTAGTTTACCACACTTGAGCTATATCTCCTATCCTATTCTATAGGATCATTTATTTGGGGAAAATGGTTTGTGCTTGAGATATACCACTTTGTTGTACCCTCCTTATTTGTTGTATCCCTCTTTGATAGAGGTTGATTTGGAGTGGTGGTTAGCTCCCTCTTTGGTAGAGGTTGAGATTGTGGTGTGCTCCCTCCAGTATGAGGTGGAGTTGGTGTGGCTACGGGCCTAGCCCTCAAGTGTGAGGGGATTGTGATTGTTTGGCTACGGGCTACCCCTCTTATGTGAGGTGGTGTTTGTGTTACCTCGGTGGAGGGTTGTATTGGTTGGATTGGTGGAGTTCGGTACTCCGATCTTCGGTAGACCCTTTGTATTGCCTCGGTGGAGGTTGTATTGTTGAGAGAGGAGTTCGGTACTCCTAGTGGATTGGAAATCCTTCTCGGTGAAGGCGGGGACGTAGAGCTCGGTGTTCGAACTCGAAACACATCTTGTTGTTTGCGTTTGATCCATGACTCTAAACTCTCTCTCTCTCTCTTATTTGTGCATTGCTTTACTTTGTCATATCATATACATGCTTGTGTGTTTTGTGTGCCTCACTTGTGCTTAACCATGAGAGCTTCATATAGCGCCTCCACTCTTATTCAGAGGAATCAAGAGGAGTTAGTCCAGAGCCCTTCACGGGGAATTCGGCTACATTCGTTGGTTGCACTAAGTGTTGTTGCAAATTAGTTTTAATTTTTGCATTAGTTCATTAGATTAGCGGTACACCTATTCACCCTCCCCTCTAGGTGTACTTTCATGCAGGGGTTGGAAATATGTTACTTTCCTGCTTAATTGAACAGAGTTCGAAGAATCTATACCATCATATCCTCAGACTCATCAGACTGAGAATCTGACTAAGTATGGGGGCTGCCTTCAAAAAGCTCCTCGCCACACAAGATCAACGAGTCAGGTGGAGCAAAAGGAAGATATTGAGCCATTCAACACCGATCCATGAGCTCAATAACTTGATCTTCAATGGGCAAAATTTTTGAACAATGTGAACTCCAACCGAGGATAAAGTAATCAAGTCGATATAGGTGATCAAACATATCCGAAGCTCATCTCCATAAGTAAAGCTTGTCGCCAATCAAGACCTTATATCTCTTGTACGAAATATATAGATGTCTTTGCTTGGAGTATGAAGGCATGCTGGTCTCGACCCGCAGGTGGTCATGCATCATCTCAACATCAAACTGGAGCAAACTTGTTAAACAACAGCAACGACGGTTCTGCTCGACATCATGGAGGTAATCAAAATCGAAGTTCACAACCTCATCGAATGTGGCTCCATTTAGAGAACAACACCCAGATTGGGTTGCTAATATTATACCCGCTCTTAAAAAATTGGTAAAGTCAGAGTATGCATTGACTTTGAAACTTAATGCAGCCTGTCCTAAAAATGAAGTTTCATTACCTATCACTGACATCATGATTGACAATACATGTGATTTCATAAGGATATCTTTATGGATGGCTTTTCAAGGTATAACCAAATCAATATGTACCTGGATGACAAAAAGCACACATCATTTCGAACATCATTGGGGGTGGTTTATTATACAGTAATGTCAATTGGCTTGAAGAATGTCAGTGCAATCTACCAACATGCAATGAGCATAATTTTTTGTGATTATCTACGAAAGACAGTGGAGTGTTATGTTGACGATATCACAGTCAAAAATCGTGACAAGAATAACCATCCCATGACCTGAGGATGGTGTTTGACCTCATGTGAGCTCACTAGCTGAAGATGAACCCAACTAAATCCTTCTTGGGAGTCTCATGTGGAAAGTACCTTGGATTCATCATTACATGCAAAGAAATCCACCTTGATCCCAAAAATATCAAAGCAATCCAGGCTATAAAGCCTTCGAGAAATCTCAAGGAGCTTAGAGGTCTACAAGACAAGCTTTCCTACATCCGAAGATTCATCGCAAATTTGTTAGGCCGATATCAACCGTTCACACGGTTAATGAAGAAGGGCGACTCTTTTGTCTGGGATGACGCTTGTCAGAAGGCTTTCGAGGATATTAAAGAATACCTCACTAAGCCTCCGGTCTTATATCGCCCGTTTTTAAAAAATCATTCTTACTGTATGTAAGAGCCATGGAGTATTATCTAGGTGCCCTGCTTGCATAGAAGAATGATAAAGGTGCCAAGCAAGCTATCTACTATCTCAGCATAACCTTGATTGAGGCTGAAAGCCTCAATAACTCAGTCGAGAAAGAGTGGCTTGATCTTGTCATCTCCATTCAGAAGATACGACATTACTTAGTTGCACAAGCCATTCATATTATTTCAAGAGTCAATCCTCAACGGATTCACATGACAAAGCCAGGTTCTTTGAACTTTAGATTGGTTAATTGGGCTATATTGTTATCCCAGCATGACATGACCTTCGTACCTCAAAAGACGATCAAAAGTCAATCTCTCACAAACTTCTTAGCAATGCATCTAGTTTCAGAGACTTCAAAGCTGCATGAAGACATTCTGGATGACGTCATCGAAGCCAACATGACCTCAAGCGATGATGTATGGCAAATATTTTATGATGATGTATCAAGAAGGTAAAATTTGTTGGCCCAGAGGCCCATCACTCTAGTTTTGATGGTGATTAACTCATGTAGTTATAGTTTACTATAATCTTGTGTTTATATAGTTTCAGTTGTTGACTAAGATATTAGAAGGTGTTTAGCTTCAACAAAGGAGTTTTGGAGCTAACACGTGTTGATTCAAGAGCTCGCGCGTCAAGATCGCATCTAGCACTCGGTTGGAGTCAAGCTCATTGGATCGCGTTTGATCGAGTCGGCTTGCAAACAAGAAGACCTCGGTTTGATAAATTTAGTTTGTGTTTAGGTCTTGTGTAAAGGTAGATAGTGTTGATATGCTCAAGTTCACATACACACACAAGTTTAAAGTTTATTGGTTTTTGGTTTAACCAGTTTTGGATTTCTTATAAAAAATATAGATATATATCTTATATGTATATTGGATTCTATCCATATACAATATTCTTCTAATTTGTTTTAATATCTTGTTTTTGTATCCATATGAGTTTTGGAGAAAAACGGTTTTCTGTTTCAAAGTTATATTTTTGAAAAATACGGTTTTTATTTAAAGGCCAAATTTAAATATCACAAAAATGGTTCAAATAGTCTGAAATATAGGTTGATTTTTGGTCACATATGTTTGATATTCAAAGATCTTATAAGAACTTATTTTTGCGGAATTTATGTGATTTTATGAGATTTAATTGGAATTAAAATACCTAAGTTTTCAATCCTATAATCCACAGCCAAATCAGCTGGCGGTCGACCGGACCGGTCGACCGAACCAGTGGTCAGTCCACTGGAACGGTCGACCGATGTGTACGAGAACGTGCACATGGCCAGCCTACTCGGCCGGTCGACCGTGCGGTCGGCCGACTAAAAGCACACCACTCTCGGGTGCTGGCCGGTCGACCGGGCGGTCGACCGATGGCTTGGCCCATCGACCGAGCGGTCAACTGGAGGCACAACGGTTAGAAATATGACCGTTGACCGGTCAACCAGAAGGGCAAATCTGGCTTTTTCAGATTGCCAACGGCTAGTTTTTGGAGTGGGTTATAAATACCCATCCATTGATCTGTTTTCATTAAGAATTTTAAGAGCAAATTTTTTCATCTTCTTAAGTATTTTAGCAACAAGTTTTCAAGAGTTTTTGGGCTAAAAGATTTATCTTTTATTTGTTTTAAAGTGTTGGAAAATCAATGAAAAAGAGAGTTTTTAGGAGATTGGTTTTTGGATCTTTATTTCAATATCTATCTAATATTTTTTCCAAGAGTTTTTCTTTGATGTTTTCATTTCCAAACACTTTATTTTCTCACACTTGAGCTATCATATCTATCCTAACTATAGAATCTTTGTTTTGTGAGGAAAATTAGTTTGTGCTCTTTGAGATCACCAAGAGTTGTAACCTTTCCTTTGCTTTGGCTTTGTGCCTTTCCCTCTAAGTGTAGAGGAGGTTGTGCAATTGGATTTGTGGCTATCCCTTTAAGTGTAGAGGTGATTGTGGTTGGTTTGACTTTGTGCCTTGTCACTCTTAGTGAATACGTGATTGTTGTTTGGCTTAGTGCCATAGCTCTCTTGTGCGAGGTGATAGTTGTTGTACCTTGCCTCTTGTGTAGAGGTTGTTTTATTGGAGAGAGTAGTTGTGTACTCCTAGTTTGTATTTGCCAAATCCTCGGTAGAGGTTCCCTGTGTGGGAAGTCTTGTGTGAACGCATAGCGAAAATCCTTCTGTGTGAAGGCAGGGACGTAAAGCGGTGGCTCGAATCTCGAAACATATCTCGATGTTTGCGATTAATCCACTATCTCTAAACTCTCTCTCTTTTATATATTGCATAGATTCATATTTCTCATATCATATATGCTTGGTATTGATTATGTGTGCCCATACTTGTGTTAAACCAAGAGAGCTTCATATAGCACCTCAACTATTATTTAGAGGAATTTAGAGGAGTTAGTCCAGAGCCCTTCACCGGAAATTCGGCTACACTCTTTGGTTACATATAGTGTGTTGCAATTAGTCTTTTAATTCCGCATCATTTGTCATTAGATTAGCCATACACCTATTCACCCCCTCTAGGAAGTGTATTTTCAATTAGTATCAGAGCCTACACTCTTGATATTAGGTTTAACCACCTAGGAGTGAGATTTGGATAGCTAATCTAGTATTTGTATTTGCACACATATAGTTTATACTCTCATTGATTACTTTGCCCCTCCTATGTTTGATGTTTCTAACATCAATATATGGAAGCTTAAGATGAGTATGTACCTTAAGACTCTAGGAATGCATGTTTACCTTACCACTACCAAGAAATCTTATCTTGGTAATGACAAGTACATAAAGGCCAATATACAAGCCCTAGATGCACTAAAGTATTCTCTTAGCAAAGAATATCTTATGATGGTTTCTCATTATGATTCCGCTTTTGTAGTGTGGAATACATTGACCTCTCCCAAACTTCAAACGACAAAATATGTGGAGAAGAAATCGAGTGGAGAAGAATCCGAGCTTGCGACATGGTCCAAGGGAATGACTCCCTTGAGGTAAACTCGGATACTCAACTAGATGATAGTGGTAGTTCTTCATGTGATGATTACATGGATGCAGATGATCTAAATGAAGAACTATCTATAGTATGTGAAAACTTACTGTTGGCCCAGAGGCCTTCCACTCTAGTTTTGATGATGATTAACTCATGTAATTATGTTTACTAATAATCTTGTGATGTTTAGTTTCAGATCTTTAATCAAGATATTAGTTAGTGATTAGATTCAACAAAGGAGTTTTGAAGCTTTTCACTTGGTGATTCCAGAGCCCGAGCATCAAGATCATATATAGCACTCGTTAGAGTCAAGCTCGGTGGATCACAGTTTGGATCGAGTCGACTTGAAGACGGAGTTCGTCAAGAAGTCATCGGTACCTTGTTTATAGTTTGTTTTAGATCCATTTGTAAAGACTAGATAGTGTGATATGCTCAAGTTCACAACACACACACATTTTATGTTTTGGATATTGGTTTTCGGTTTTGGTTTAACCGATCTTGATTTTCATGAATAGATAGTATCAATACAAGTTTACATGGTTTAAATGTATATTAGATGTGTTCTATATACATGCATGCTAAATTTCCTAGACAAACTTATTTTGATATGCCTATTCATGAGTTTTGGTGTTTTGGTATTTTAACAAAACATATTTTCGTATTTAAAGTTAAAAACATGAATATATATATGTTTCTTGTATATTGGATTTCTATCCATATGCAACATGCTTCAAAGTGTTTAAATATCATGTTTTTGTATTTGGATAAGTTTTGGACAAAATCGGATTTTCATTTGAAAATCCAAGTTTTGAAAAATACAGATTTGGTTTTCGGCAAAATTTATAAGTCACAAAAATGGTTTAAAAAGTTTGAAATTTGTGTTGGAATTTTTCACACAAGTTTATATATCAATGTATTATGCTAAAACTATTTTTGTGGATTTTTAAGGATTTTATGGGATTTTTTAGAAATAAAAATACCAAGTTTTTCTGACCTAGAAAGCCTTCTGCCAGGCTCTGGCGGTCGACCGGGATGGTCGACCGGACCGGTCGACCGACGTGCACAAACTTGAGCACGTTGGCCTGGTATTTGAGCCGGTCGACCGTAAGCAAGGCACGGTCGACCGGGCGGTCGACCGTCCAGAGAACAAAGTTGCTCTCTGGATTTGGGCGGTCGACTGGGCGATCGACCGATGCTCCAACGGTCAAATTTTTGATCGTTGGCAGTCGACCGGGCCCGTCGACCGCCAGCCGCCAAGGCTGACAGATCAGCCTAACGGTTTGTTTTTGATTGAGGTTTATATACCCCATTGGTTTGAGTTTTTCTCTAAGATTTTGTGAGCCAAATTTCTATACTCTCTAGTGTTTTTACAAGCTTTCAAAAAGTGTTTTAAAGCTTAAAGATTTCATCTTTATTTTTGTTTTCAAGGGTTTGGAAAAATCAAAGAAAAATAGGATTTTGGGATATTATTTAGATCTTCATTTCTATCATTTTCAAGAAGTTTCCCAAGTAGTTTTTCTTTGTTATTTGATTTCCAAAACACCTTGATTTTCACACTTGAGCTATCATTCTATCCTCTCTATAGGATCACTTGTTTTGTGGAAAAATGATTTTTTTGTGGTTAAGGAAACCACCAAGTTGTAAACCCTTTACTTGTTGTATCCCTCTTGGTAGAGGTTGATTTGGGTTGTGGTTAGCTCCCTCTTTGGTAGAGGTTGAGGTTGTGGTTTGCTCCCTCTTGTGTGAGGTGGAGTTGGATTTGTATCCCTCAAGTGTTGAGGTGATTGGTTGTTTGGCTAAGGGCCTACCCCTCTTGTGTGAGGTGGTGTTTGTGGTTCGTCGGTGGAGGTTGTATTGGTTGGATTGGTGGAGTTCGGTATTCCGGTCTTCGGTAGACCCCTTGTATTGCCTCGGTGGAGGTTGTATTGGTTGAGAAAGGAGTTTGGTACTCCTAGTGGATTGGAAATCCTTCTCGGTGAAGGCGGGGACGTAGAGCTCGGTACTCGAACCTCGAAAACATCTTGTTGTTTGCGTTTGATCCATTGACTCTAAACTCTCTCTCTTTATTTGTGCATTGCTTTACTTTGTCATATCATATACATGCTTGTGTGTTTGTGTGCCTCACTTTTGCTTAACCACGAGAGCTTCATATAGCGCCTCAACTCTTATTCAGAGGAATCAAGAGGAGTTAGTCCAGAGCCCTTCATGGGAAATTCGGCTACACTCGTTGGTTGCACTAAGTGTTGTAGCAATTAGTTTTTAATTTTCGCATTTAGTTCATTAGATTAGCGGTATACCTATTCACCCCCCTCTAGGTGTACTTTCAATTGGTATCAGAGCCTACGCTCCTTATATTTGGTTTAACCACCTAGGAGTATGATCTTGGTTTGCTAGTCTATCATTTGCATTTGCACGTATATTGTTTGCACACACTCATGGATTGCTTGTTACCTCCCATGTTTGATGTTTCCAACATTGACATGTGGAAATTTAGGATGTCCATGTGCCTAAAAACCCTAGGCTTGCATGTTTACCTTGCTATTACCAAGAAATCCTACTCTAATGATAGCAAGCATATAGAGGCCAATACACTTGCCCTTGAGGTTATTAGAAGCACGCTTAACAAAGATTATCTTATGCTTGTTTCTAACTATGATTCCGCCTTTTCAGTGTGGAACAAGTTGACTTCCTCCGAGCTACAAACGCCCAACATCATGGAGGATGAATCTAGTGGAGAATCCGAGCCACAATGCTTTATGGTCCAAGGGAATGACTCCCTTGAGGTATACTCGAAAACTCAATTAGATAGTGATGATGCTAGTTCTTCATGTGATGAGAATATTGATGTCAATGCCTTGAATGAAGAACTCTCAATTGTATATGAAAAGTTATTGGAAAAATATAATCTTTTGAAAAAGAAGAGTTTTGAACTTAATAAAGAAAACAAGGATTTAGGTTCAAGACTTGATTTGGTTTTGCAAGATAAAGTGGAGATTTCTAATGAAAGGGATTCATTGAAATCTAGACTTGATCTTGTCTTAAAAGTAAATGAATTTTTGAAACATAAAAATGATTGTGAAATAATTTTAAGAAAAATGAAAACTTGTCTTCAAAAGTTAATTTTGTTTTAAAAGAAAATGATTCTTTAAAAATGAAAATTGCTTCTATTTCTAAGGATTTAGAAGTTTGTTTAAAGGAAAATGAATCTTTGCAAAATGATATAGATACACATGTTTGCCATGCTAGTGAAGGTTCACCTAGCTCACCTATTGCATGCCACACTTCTTCTTTAATTGAAAATGATATAAATAATTTAAAGAAGAATATGGATTGTTTGGGCTCCACTTTGAGCCATTGTGTTTTGAGTCATACACGTTTGGAATCCATGTTTCGCAAGAAACAAATTCCATCTTTGCATGCACACCATCCACGGCATAAACATGCTCCTCACGGTCACATCCATAATACGTTGTATGCTCGTGTGTACACTTGTACACATTGTGGACGTAAGGGCCACCTTGCTAAGTTTTGCTATGATCGTATTCATGATGTAAATTTAGCAAATAAATTGTTTGGGTTAGGAAAGGAACTAACCTCCATGGACCCAAAATAGTATGGGTACCAAAGACCACCCCTATTATATTGATGTAGGTGTGGGCTCTCGCATGACGTGAGAGTTATGGTGCCTTGAGGTGGATGCGTTCCGAGCTTAAAAGAGGACTATTTGGATGCATCACTTTCAAGGGAAGTTTGGTGGGAGGACCACCTTGGTTTGGAGAGCTAGAGAAGTGCCTTCATCGGTTTTGGTATCGATCTCTAACTCCCGTTTATATTTGCATGCTTTTCATATCTTTGATTTATAGCATGTCTTGTTTTATTGTTCATTATGCTTATGCCATGTTTATTAGATTAGTGATATACATGTTTAGTTTTTTGAGACACCTATGTTTAATATGGACTTATATCTTTGTGTTCTCACTTTATTTTAAACTAATATGTATATCCTAGATCTAATGCATATGCATATACATAATGATCATATGGATGTTTGTGATTTTGTTTTGATACTTCATGTTTGTAGATTATTTTGTTAAATGCCATGATTATTAGATCATTGACATGCATATATAGCATTTGAGATCACCCATGTTTATATGGACCCATATGTTGTGTTCTCACCATTGTTTAGCTATTATGTATATCATAGGTCTAATAGCATGTGGATTTACATAATGATCGTATTTATGTTTATTATGTTAATTTATGTATCATTTTATGCTTCACGTTTTGATTACTCGTTTGGATGTTAGTTTTCATTAAAATTAGGATTTATACTTGTACATATAGTGGGCCACAAATAAATCATTATATGTTTGTGCTTGAACGCTCATTTGTACCCATTAGATGTGCTAGTATAATCTAGTTTTGATGATTCATGCATTTGACTTGTATTCCTATTTTGTCATGTGTTTTCACTTCATGTATATGTCTATTTTGCCAAACCTTAAGATATACATGTATACCCCTTGAGTCATTTGCTTTACATGTAAATCTTTATTATGGACTCAATTGTGTTTAGGGAGATGTATGTATACCTCTTGTTTTGTCAAAACATACATATGTCTTGAAGTAAAAATTGTTTTAATGAAAATTTAGTTTTGACGATTTTCATATTTTCATGTTTTAAAGGAATTTCAATTGAGCTTGATTGCATATTTTCATGATAATGTGTTTCACATATATCTTGGACACTCACCTCACTTATTGTTTTCTCATGATTTTGTTTTCATGAGTATCATATGGGCTATAAAGATTTGAGTGTTTGATATAATTTTGTTTTATTTCTTACTTGAAGGATTTCGTACTAGTTTACAAGTTTTTCCATATAACTAGTTGCGATATTCTTCGTTATAGTAGAGTTTTCAAACAAACTATATTTTTTCAAATCTATTTTTGAAAACCCCTACCTCCACGGGCGGTTGGTTGGGCGATCATGCCTTGTATGTTAATATTGAAAATCTTTTAAACATGAGCATGAAATGGGCGGAAAGAATTATGAGTTATACACTTGATATTATTGTTGTTTCAATTGGTATCATTGGATCTTTTCAATTGGTATCAATATTGACATTTTTTGTATACTCATATTTTTTTTATGTATGTATGCTTAGACTTCAAATAGTATCAATTTCGATTGGTATCTAATTTTTCATACATATATATGTTTTATTTGTGCTTACTATATATATCTTTAAGTACAAATTTTGATTATGATAAGCTTGATTTTTTAATGACTATCATGTTTCAATTGATTAGTTTTCAATTGGTATACTAATACAAGCTTATGCATCATTTTATTTGGTATTTCATAAAGGGAGAGAAAACTCGTATTTCATCTTCATTGGTTTTGTATTCCACTCCCATACTTTATGATGAAAAATGATTGAAAAATTAATATTAATTTTTAATTTGGTATCATATGCTTATTAAGAAAAATACCTTACAATTGGTATCAAGATGTTATTTGTTTACTTTCATTTGGTATCATGTAGTGAAAGATATATTTTTTTCTTTCAATTAGTATCATAAAATGTTTTGAATTGTATTGCCTATATGCAAGGGGAGCTTAACATCTCTTCTACATATAGATTCATGTCGAGTGTATCTTATATTGAGGAGCTTGACAACTCTTCTTTATGCTATACACGTGTGTAGGGGGAGCTTCACATCTCCTCTTATGCATTGCATATTATGCGTTATGTGAATTAGGGCTTGTCATCCCTCCTTCATGTAATGCATATATGTAGGGAAGTTAACTTAGCGTCTTCCTCTTCATGAATGTATATCGCATATATCCTTTATTGATTTGTTTTATGTCACCCCTTTGTTGATTTTTGCTTTTGACAAAAAGGGGGAGAACATTTTGTTTTTACTTTAACCCCTTTGTTGATGATTGACAAAATAGGGGAGAAGTACTAGAGAAGTATTGGAGAAGTTTTTCAGTATATATGCATGTTTTGGTAAAAGTATTTATGTTTATGCATACATGTTTTGTTTTGCAAATAGGAGAAGTTTTTCAGTATATATGCATGTTTTGGTAAAAGTATTTATGTTTATGCATACATGTTTTGTTTTGTAAATAGGAGAAAAAGAATTTGATGTGTTTCATGCTTGTTTATGCATGTTTATCTCCATGTATTTGCATGCATGTTTATGAGCTTTCATTTCATATTTATTTGTTTATTAATGCATGAGTTAAGGGGGAGCTTCTTTGAAGCTTAATTTTAATCCATGCATATATAACTCCATGAGTTTTGTCATCATCAAAAAGGGGGAGATTGTTGGCCCAGAGGCCTTCCACTCTAGTTTTGATGATGATTAACTCTTGTAGTTATGTTTACTAATAATCTTGTGATGTTTAGTTTCAGATCTTTAATCAAGATATTAGTTGGTGATTAGCTTCAACAAAGGAGTTTTGAAGCTTTTCACTTGGTGATTCCAGAGCCCGAGCATCAAAATCATATATAGCACTCGTTGGAGTCAAGCTCGGTGGATCACAGTTTGGATCGAGTCGACTTGAAGACGGAGTTCGTCAAGAAGTCATCGGTACCTTGTTTATAGTTTGTTTTAGATCCATTTGTAATGACTAGATAGTGTGATATGCTCAAGTTCACAACACACACACATTTTATGTTTTGGATATTTGTTTTCGGTTTTTGTTTTAACCGATCTTGGTTTTCATGAATAGATAGTATCAATACAAGTTTACATGGTTTAAATGTATTTTAGATGTGTTCTATATACATGCATGCTAAATTTCCTAGATAAACTTATTTTGATATACCTATTCATGAGTTTTGGTGTTTTGTTATTTTAACAAAACATATTTTCGTATTTAAAGTCAAAAACATGAATATATATATGTTTCTTGTATATTGGATTTCTATCCATATGCAACATGCTTCAAAGTGTTTAAATATCATGTTTTTTGTATTTGGATAAGTTTTGGACAAAATCGGATTTTCATTTGAAAATCAAAGTTTTGAAAAATACGAATTTTGGTTTTCGGCAAAATTTTTAAGTCACAAAAATGGTTTAAAAATTTTGAAATTTGTGTTGGAATTTTTCACACAAGTTTATATATCAATGTATTATGCTAAAACTATTTTTGTGGATTTTTAAGGATTTTATGGGATTTTTAGAAATAATAATACCAAGTTTTTCTGACCTAGAAAGCCTTCTGCCAGGCTCTGGCGGTCGACCGGGACGGTCGACCGGACCCAGAGTCGGTCGATCGGACCGGTCGACCGACGTGCACAAACTTGTACACGTTGGCCTGGTACTTGAGCCGGTCGACCGACTGCAAGTCCCCCACTCTCGGGTAGGGGCGGTCGACCGTCCAGAGAACAAAGTCGCTCTCTAGATTTGGGCGGTCGACCGATGCTCCAACGGTCAAATTTTTGACCGTTGGTGGTCGACCGCCAGCCGCCAAGGCTGACAGAACAGCCTAACGGCTAGTTTTTGATGGGGTTTTATATACCCTATTGGTTTGAGTTTTTCTCCAAGATTTTGTGAGCCAAAATTTCTATACTCTCCAGTGTTTTACAAGCTTTGAAAAAGTGTTTAAAGCTTAAAGATTTCATTTTTATTTTTGTTTCAAGGGTTTGAAAAAATCAAAGAAAAATAGGATTTTGGGATATTGTTTTAGATCTTCATTTCTATCATTTTCAAGAAGTTTCCCAAGTAGTTTTTCTTTGTTATTTGATTTCCAAAACACCTTGATTTTCACACTTGAGCTATCATTCTATCCTCTCTATAGTATCACTTGTTTTGTGGAAAAAGGATATTGTCTGTGGTTGAGGAAACCACCAAGTTGTAAACCCTTTACTTGTTGTATCCCTCTTTGGTAGAGGTTGATTTGGGTTGTGGTTAGCTCCCTCTTTGGTAGAGGTTGAGGTTGTGGTTTGCTCCCTCTTGTGTGAGGTGGAGTTGGATTTGTATCCCTCAAGTGTTGAGGTGATTGGTTGTTTGGCTAAGGGCCTACTCCTCTTGTGTGAGGTGGTGTTTGTGTTGCCTCGGTGGAGGTTGTATTGGTTGGATTGGTGGAGTTCGGTACTCCGGTCTTCGGTAGACCCTTGTATTGCCTCGGTTGAGGTTGTATTGGTTGAGAGAGGAGTTCGGTACTCCTAGTGGATTGGAAATCCTTCTCGGTGAAGGCGAGGACGTAGAGCTCGGTGCTCGAACCTCGAAACACATCTTGTTGTTTGCGTTTGATCCATTGACTCTAAACTCTCTCTCTCTCTCTTTATTTGTGTATTGCTTTACTTTGTCATATCATATACATGCTTGTGTGTTTGTGTGCCTCACTTGTGCTTAACCACGAGAGCTTCATATGGCGCCTCAACTCTTATTCAGAGGAATCAAGAGGAGTTAGTCCAGAGCCCTTCACGGGGAATTCGGCTACACTCGTTGGTTGCACTAAGTGTTGTAGCAATTAATTTTTAATTTCCGCATTTAGTTCATTAGATTAACGGTACACCTATTCACCCCCCTCTAGGTGTACTTTCACTTACTAGAAATACAAAGTTTTGAAAAAGAAAAGTCTTAAAATAAAAGAAGAAAATAAGGATTTATTTTTAAAACTTAATTTGGCTTTGCAAGAGAAGGATGAGATTTCTAATGAAAGGGACTCAATGAAATCCCAACTTAATCTTGCCCTAAATGAAAACAAAATTCTATAAAGTAAAAATAATTGTGATGACGTTTTGAAGAAAATGAGGTTTTATCTTCAAAACTTGATATTATTTTAAAAGAGAACATTTCTTTGAAAAACAAAATTGCTTTGATTTCAAAAGAATTGGAAGTTGTTTCAAATGAAAATAAATCTTTGAAAAATGTTTAGATTCTCATGTTTGGCATGCTACTATACCTTCACCATCTAGTATATCTATTGCATGCTCCACTTCTTCTTGCAATGTTAAAAATGATATAAATTTGTTAAAGACGAGTGTTGATTGTTTGGGCTCCACTTTGAGCAAATGTGCCTTGAACCACACACGTTTGGAATTCATGTTTTGCAAGAAACATGTTCTTATTATGCATGCACACCATACACGGCATACTCATGCTCATCATGCTCACACACATGATTCTATGTATGCTCATGTGTACACTTGTACACATTGTGGACGTAAGGGCCACCTTACAAAGTTTTATTATGATAGAATACATAATTCAAATTTTACAAATTAATTTGTTTGGGTTAGGAAAGGAGCTAACCCCCATGGACCCAATAAGGTATGGGTATCAAAATTCACTCCTATTGTATTTGATGTAGGTGTGGGCTCTCGCTTGATGTGAGGGTAATAAAGATTAGTCCTAATGATTTTAGTAACTATCTCTAACTCCTATTTAGTTTACATGCTTTCATATTATTGATTTTTAGGTTATTTTGGTTTTCCATGTTCATTATATTAGATGCAATGTAAATTAGACATGTGATATACATAGATAGTATTTGAGATATACCCATGTTCATATGAATTAACATCTTTTGTGTTCTCACTATAATTTAGATATTGTGTATATCCTAGATCTAAAACATGTGCATTTAACATAATGATCATATTGGTTTATGTTTTCTTCTATGCTTCATGTTTTGATGACTTGTTTAGATGTAGTTTTCATTAAGACTTGTGTCAATACTTGTACAACTACTGAGCCACATTTGATTATTATATATTTGTGCTATGCTGCTCATTTGTACCCATTAGATGTACTTGTATAACCTAGTTTTGATGGTTCTTGCATTTTAACATGTATTCCCTACTTATGTATATGTTTTTCATGATTATAATGTCATATTGAGATTCATTGCCTTTTTTCATGATTATGCTTTTCACATGATTCTTGTACCTCATATTATTTGTGTTTACACATGATTTTATTTGAGCTTCATAGATTTTGAGTGACAATTTGTATAAAATGCATGCTTCATAAAATATATAATTTGGTTTCATGTTTTAAAGAATCTATAACTAATTTTTCAAAAATTACTTTAAACTAGTTATTTATTCTTCATATGGTAGTGTTTTCAATCTATAACTTTTTTCAAATTCTATTTTTAAAATTTCTACCTTTAAAGGGTGGTTGGATGGGCGACCATGCCTTGTATGCTCAAATTGAAAATCTTTTTAACATGTGCATGAATAGGGTGGTAGGTATGAGTAATACACTTGATCCTCATTATTTTTCAATTGGCATCACAATTGATATTTTTATGTTTGTATACTCATATTTGTATTTTCTATATATGTATGCTTTAAACTTCAAATAGTATCAATTTTGATTGGTATTTACATTTTCATATATATATATATATATATAATATATATATATATATATATATATATATATATATGATTTGATTGTGCTTACAATATCTTTACTTCTTAAAGCACAACAAATTATGTTTATGCTAAGCTTGATTCACTCCTTAATGTCAATTATTTTTCAATTGGTATCTTATACAAGCTTATGCATTGTTTTTATTAGTATTTCATAAAGGATGAGAAAAATTCATGTTTTATCTTTCAATCGGTTTTATTTTCAATTGGTATCTTACTCCCATTCTTTATGATGAAAAAAACTTTGTTTTGGCATATGCTAACATTTTTAATATTGGCATCAATAATATTAAATTGATATTATTCTCAATATGATATCCTTATTGTAAAAATGAGTTGTGTTTACCTAAAAATTTGGTTTTTACTTTCAATTGGTATCCAAAATTTATAATATATTTCAATTGGTATCAAAAATTTATAATATATAGTTCAATTGATATCAAAAACGTACAATGTTTCATTTTCTATTTGTATAAAAAATTTACAAGATATTTTCAATTGGAATCATAAATTTATTTTCGAAAGAGGTTTCATAATGTTTTGATATATATTGCCTAAATGCAAGGGAAGCTTAACATCTTCTCTATATATAGATTAATGTTGAGTGTATCTCATATTGAGGAGCTTGACCTCTCTTCTCTATGTAACGCACGTGTGTAGGGGGAGCTTAACATCTCCACTTATATATTGTATATTATGCTTTATGTGGTTAGGTCTAGTCATCTCTTTTCATATAATGCATGTATGCAGGTGGAGCTAACTTTACGTCTCTCCTCTTCATGAATGAATATCGCATATATATCCTTATTATTTGATTTGTTTTCGCCCCTTTGTTGATGAATTGACAAAAAGGGGGAGAAGTATTTGGAGAATTTATATATGCATGTTTATTAAGTATTTGGAGAATTTATACATGCATACTTATTTCATTTCCTTGTTTATACAAAAAGGGAAAAAGAATTTGTGAGTTTATCCATGTTTATTTCATTTATGCATATATGTGTTGTTTGATTTTTGAGTATTCATTGAACTTTATGTTTATTGCTATGCATGAGTTAAGGGGGAGCTTCTATGAAGCTTAACTTGTTTATGCAAAAAGGCAAAAAGAATTTGTGAGTTTATGCATGTTTATTTCCATTTATGCATATATGTATTGTTTGGTTTTTGAGTATTCATTGAGTATATTTATGTTTATTGTTATGCATGAGTTAAGGACGAGCTTCTATAAAGCTTAACTTTAATCCAAGTATATATAACTCCATAAGTTTTGTCATCATCAAAAAGGGGGAGATTGTTGGCCAGAGGCCCATCACTCTAGTTTTCATGATGATTAACTCATGTACTTATACTTTACTAATAATCTTATGTTTATAAAGTTTCAGTTGTTGACCAAGATATTAGTAGGTGTTTAGCTTCAACAAAGGAGTTTTGGAGCTAACAATGTTGATTTAGGAGCTCGCGCGTCAAGAGCACTCGGTTGGAGTCAAGCTCATTGGATCGCGCTTGGATCGAGTCGGCTTGGAGACAAGAAGACCTCAGTTTGTTTATTTTAGTTTGTGTTTAGATCTTTTATGAAGGTAGATAGTGTTGATATGCTCAAGTTCACATACACACACAAGTTTAAAATTTATTGATTTTCAGTTTAACCAGTTTTGGATTTCATATTAAAAATATAGATATATATCTTATATGTATATGGGATTCTATCCATATATAATATGCTTCAAATTTGTTTCAATATATTATTTTTGTATCCATATGAGTTTTGGAGAAAAACGGTTTTCAATTTCAAAGTTTGGTTTTTAGAAAATACGATTTTTGTTTAAACCCCAAATTTCAATATCACAAAAATAGTTCAAATAGTTTGTAATATGTGTTGATTTTTTGTCACACATGTTTGGTATTCAAAGATCTTACAAGAACTTATTTTTGTGAAATTTATGTAATTTTATGGGATTTAATTGGAATTAAAATACCTAAGTTTTCAATCCTATAATCCCCAGCCAGATCAGCTTGCCGTCGATCGGACCGGTCGACTGGACCAGTGGTCGGTCGACTGGGCAGCCTACCGATGGCTTGGCCCGGTCGACCAGGCGGTCGACCGGAGGCATGACGGTCAGAAATATGACTGTTGGCCGGTCGACCAGCCGGTCGACGGGAAGGGCAAATCTGGCTTTTCCATATTGCCAACGGCTAGTTTTTAGACTGGATTATAAATACCCATCCATTGGGTTGTTTTCATTAAAAATTTTAAGAGCAAATTTCCATCTTCTTAAGTGTTTTAGCAACAAGTTTTCAAGAGTTTTTGGGCTAAAAGATTTATCTTTTATTTGTTTTAAGGTGTTGGAAAATCAAAGAAAAAGAAAGTCTTTGGGAGATTGGTTTTTGGATCTTTTTTCAATATCTATCTAGAATTTTTCCCAAGAGTTTTTCTTTGTTGTTTTCATTTCCAAACACTTTATTTTCTCACACTTGAGCTATCATATCTATCCTATCTATAGGATCTTTGTTTTGTGAGAAAAATTAGTCTGTGGTCTTTGAGGTCACCAAGAGTTGTAAACATTCCTTTGCTTTGGCTTTGTGCTTTTCCCTCTAAGTGTAGAGGAGGCTGTGCAATTGAGTTTGTGGCTATCCTTCTAAGTGTAGAGGTGATTGTGGTTGGTTTGGCTTTGTGCCTTGTCTCTCTTAGTGAAGAGGTAGTTGTTGTTTGGCTTAGTGCCATATCTCTCTTGTGTGAGGTGATAGTTGGGTTGCCTAGCCTCTTGTGTAGAGGTTGTTTTGTTGAAGTGAGGAGTTGTGTACTCCTAGTTTGTATTTACCAAATCCTCGGTGGAGGTTTGATCGGAGTGGAACAAGCACTCGAAAAACGTGTGTTTTAGGAAATCAATGTAAAAGCTTGTATGTGCTAATGTTCCCTCGATACTTCCGTTATAGCATTGGCTCAACGGTTCGAATCCACAGGAACGGGAGGCGATAGAAGCATTAACAGCACCTATTCACGTCAGTTGTTAACAAGTCTTCTTTGTTAAAGAATGAGAAAAACTAAAAGAAAATAAAATCCAGAATGTGATAGGTGAGGAGAGCGATGAAAGCGATGTAAAAATAAAAGAGAAGTGGTTTGGAAAACAAAATAAAGATGGAACAAAGGTGAACTAAGAAAGTGGTGAAGACATTTATAGAAAAAATTATAAAAGAGTTTGAAAATAATTTTCAAAACAAGATAAAAGAAAACTCATGGCTACTAACTACTAATTGCTCCACTAACCATGCTAACCTCTTAGTGATAGTTGCCTCACATGGATCCTCGGCCATCACTAATCCTTGGCTTCAAGAGACGATACAGAGCATGGCCCATAAGATTGTTCTTCTACATTCAAACAACACATTCATACCACATAACAACTTGCAAGCTACTATTAAATCATCAAAACTAGTTAGAGGTGAGCATGAAATAAAGAAGACATTACAATTTAGCAAATTAATGGGTTAGGTGTTAGAAATGTTAGAATGTTAGAACCTATCATCATGAGCCATCAATGGCTCTTGCAAGAGCAAGGCCTTATAGAGGCTATTAGATTCATGCGGATTATCAAGTAAGTGATTAGATGGTTAGTGGTTAGTAGTTAGATTTCCATGAGAAGAAGAAATTAGCTAAACATCATGTAGAAGATGGAGAAGATTACAATGGAGAAGAAAGGAGGCACCTCTACATAGATTGTCACCATCTATTACATCAATCCCTCTCTGAATCTCTCAGCCCTACTACACGATCTAAAAATGAAATAAAAATACAAAATACAAGAAATGAAGAACATCTAACCTACACTTCTCTAAAGATAGAAACCCTAGCCTAAAATCAAAAGCTTCTCGCGTTTAGGGCCTATATAGGGTGTTTTTATAGGCAAAGGAGGCTTCTAGAAGACGAGACGGGGCCACGTGTCGAAGATCGACGCGTGGCTCCACCACATTGCTGCGGATCCGCGGCAATACCAGGGACCTAGGTCCGTGGTTTTGGTGCGGGGATGCACGGCGCTTCGGGGGCCTTCTTGGTATATTCAGTTTCGGGTATATTCGTCCGAATCTTCGTCTAACATGCACAAAAGTCTAGATTCAATGCATCTTCTAGAAGTTTCCTTACTTGGCCTCCAAGTAATGCTGATTTAATTACCCAAAAATAGGTTTAATTAAACTCTTATTACTCCTTTGCCCTTAAACTCTTGATTAACCTGCAAGAGAAATCAAAACACGATTTAGACCGATATTTTATTCATAAATGGTAGTGAAATGCGATATAATAATGCAGAATTGTAGACTAATCACACCCCCACACTTATCTTTTGCTCATCTCGAGCAAAACAAGAAAAAGAAAAACTATACTACAAATGTTATTACACCACTTTCGCAGGTGACGCGATTGCATTGAGCGTGTGCAACAAGCCGTTAAACCTCCAGGTTACCCCTAGAGGAGGAGTGTTATCTCCTAAGGGTTTTCAGCAGACTGCACCCACAAAATCCATAAAGAAAGAAGACAAATGTTAGTATTTTGAAAACACATTTGAAAGAGAGACAAGTTTTCGAAATAAATTTGCAAAAATATAAGCGATCTAAGGTCAAAAGTCCACCAAAAATCATTCTTCCTTAAACTTAGTCTATATGCAAGATCTTGTCTTCAATTAAGGTAAGAACTCAAAATTGGATTGAATATTTTATCCTTCATAAAACCTAGATAATATACACTTTGTGACAGTGAAGATTTCTGGGATTTCAACTCTAACCATCAAGCAATTTATTTTATATAAATATTATTATTTTTTCTTTTTTTCTTCCCTTAGTTTCTTAGGCTTTCTAGTTTACCGGGTATTGAGCTTTTAACTGATGACTCCCAGACCAGACGATTTTAGGGCACCAGATGAGAAAACATCCCTCGGGTTTAAGGACTCGAGTAAACAAGGCCACAAAACTAAGGGGAATTATTTGTTTCTTTTGATCACCGTTAGGCGTGAATAATCATGCTTCTTGAGGCATAATTATCCAGCTTAATAAGTAATTTTTTTTCATATATATATATATTTTTATTTATTTTTGCTTTATGACATTTTAGGTCTTTGTTTCCATCCCAAAAATGTGTAAGTATGAAGTGTATATTATTTAAGGCAAAAAATTTAAGATAAAATTATCTTTCTCATTTATCTTACTTAGCATATAATCTTAAACAAGATCCATTATTTCGATTAGATTTAAGATGTCATAATTAAGGTTTTCTTAATTTCTAAGATCATCTTAATTTTCTTGAAAATAGATCAAAACTTTGTCTCTTGTTTCAAAAAGTTTTTAAAGAAAGAGAAAAATCTTTTACAAAAGGGATGATTTCTAAAAGTATCTTAAAAGAAGTGTAAAAGAAAGAAAATCTAAAAACTCTACGTTAGTAAACCCTCCCCCACACTTATCTCATGCATTGTCCTCAATGCACCGTGATGTTGTATGCATGAAAACAAATAGAGAGGGAAGGAAAAATCATCTCAAGGTGGTGGTTCCGGTGGTGGTCGATTGGTCCAGGAAATGCGGCCCGGAGTCTGGAGGAACCCACCAGAGACCTCTATAATACAACCCACTAGAATGATATATATATTTATGATTTTTATTAAAAGTTTTACCCCATCTAATTTCTAAATTTTTAAAATAATTTCAGAATCAAATTTATCAAGACCCTTGTCTCAGAATGGTATGATTGATTTGGACTCAGGAAATACATGAAATAATACTGACTCAGTAAAAAGACTTAAGTCAAGTAGTAAAGGTTCAGGAGTCGAAATTGGTTCAGGAAGTGGGTCCAAATCAAGAAGTCGGAACTCAAGTTCACATTTATTTCCCCATGATGGAATGTGACTTCCTAAGGTTGGTGATTTCAGTTCAAGAATGACAGGTATGGGAACCAAAACTGACTCTAAAATATTACTCAAGTTGAGTAACAAAACAGGAGTCAATATTGGTTCAGGAATTTGAACTGGATCACAAATTTGAGGATTGAAATCACATTCTTCATTAAGTTCAATTTCATAAAAATGAGAATTTACCAATTTGTCAATGGGACTTTCAAAAGAATGAATTGGTCAAGTTCAATATGATCATAAATGATTGGTGACAATTTCATAATGGACTGGCACAGGATCCAATACTGACTCGGGAAAAGGCCTTAATTCAGATAAAAACACCTCAGTCAATACTGAATCAGGAAGTAAAATTCAATTACCAAGTTGAAATTCAGGATCATATTCATGCTCAAGTTTAATTTCAGGAAAAGGATAACTTGCAAAAATGTTAATGGGATTTGAAGTTTGGACAAGTTCAAATGGGTGTGCTGAAATTGAATCTTGATTTTCAAAATGACAAGAGTCCTGGGTCAGATCAATAGAGTTTGGGATAGCTGAATTGGTCAAAGGTTGATAAGATAGCGTTTCCTCATTCCTATAAATGCTAACCAATACTCAATTGTGTTTCCAACCTATTGATAGACTCGGTAGAAGATTTTTGAAATTTTAGCGCGGATTCTTGCAAGACTTCTATACTCTTTTCTAGATGTGATGTATCTTCAAGTGGTTGTTCTAGAAAAGGAGTGTAGGAATCTTGGTTTCCAAAACAACAAGAGTCATGAGTCAAATTGATAGAGTTAGAGATATTTGGATTGGTCAAATGTTTAGAAGAGAAAGTTTCTTCATTCTTATAGATGTTGATCTATTTATTTAATTTTGTTTCCAACCTATCAATAGACTGAGAAGAAGATTTTTGAAATTGCAATGCAGACTCCTACAAGATTTCTATACTTTTTCTAGACTTGATTTTTCTGTAAGTGGATGTTCCAGAAAGGGAGTATAAGAATCTTGGTTTTGGAATGATAGTGAAGATTATGAGTCCAACATGGTTTGAGATTGAAGCTTGGACTCACATAAGAGTTCCTTACTCATTTCCAGCGCAGATGGTTGTTCATTATGAGGAGGTGGAACTGAGTAAGACTCTTGAAAATATTGTGAAATTAGAGAGGCCATCATTTTCTGAAGTTGTCGCCCGGCCTCTTGTAGATTGGCTTCTATACTCTTTTCTAGCTCAGATTTCTCTTCAATAGGTTGGGCTAAAAAAGGAGTATAGGAAGAGAGATCTGGGAATGAATATTGTGAGATATGTGGACAAGGTAGATACGATAGACAAGGAGGTTGAAAATTTAACTCGGGGGAGGTGAATCCCCATTGACTCTGCGAAGAGTTGAAATTATGTTAGGAATTATAGTCATAAGATTGTGGGTATGAGTTGTATTGATTTGGATAAGGCCAACCCGATGTATTTGGTTGGTTCATATTGTGAAAGACTGGGTTGGAATTATCCGAATCGAATGGGGTCAGTGTGAAATATGGATTCATATGAGGATTGAAAGAATTGTTATTGTTGAATTCCATTTCACAAACAATCACAAACAAAAAAAAATCAAACAACAAACAAAAAGAAAGAAAATATCAAAACCAAGCCTATATTAAAGTTAACCTAGACCTAGACGACTCCTAACTGGTCGATTACTCGGGCGAGGTTGTTGCTTGAATCCGACCACAAGCTAATCGGCCAGGTAGGGGAAAAATACGGTAGGAGGTATCCGTGCGTAAGCAACGGGCCTTAATTACGCCAAACCACAGTATCTTCGAGTCGTAACCTCTTAATCCCCAACCTTAGACACCGATTTCACCAGAGTAAGATTCAAAATAAGTTCCATCCTCGGTTAATCTCTTAATGAGTCCGAGATGTCCCTGGGGGCCAACATCTATCAAATTTTTTTTAGGGCTTGGGTTGTGTGAGTGGGGAGGTGGTTTTTGGGCTAAGAAAGGGTGATGAAATCCCCATCTTATCTTGTATGGGTTTTGCCCTTAAGTTCAATTCGTGCAAATATGCAATATAGATAAGAATATAACACAAAGCGATAAATCACTCACGTGTTTGTCCTATGCTATATGCAATGCCATATGTACACCTTAATCCAGATCACAACAACAGAACAAAATATAGTATATTGAATTTGCCTAAATGCAAATGTCTAAACCATTTTAAAAGCGCCCAAATACCGTATTTTAGTTCTTTAGTTTATTGCAGTGTGTAGGCAATCAAAACAGAAAAATAGCAGCACAAATCCACTAGCTATTACAATATACACATCCCAGCATAACAAGATACATAAATGCTACAAATTGGCCGCGGAAGCGCGGCTAAAGTCGCTTTTGCGCAACGTTACTTTGGAATCTGGGCCCCTACTTTCTAGAGCAGGGAGCTGCAGTGCTAATGGTTATTCTACAATATTTAATTCCTATAAACTTTGACCTGCACACCAAAACAGAGAAGACAATTTCCCGTTCCAAGGCAACGGCGCCAAAAATTTGATCGGAGCGGAACAAGCACTCGAAAAACATGTGTTTTATGAAATTAACATAAAAGCTTGTATGTGCTAATGTTCCCTCGATACTTCCATTATAGCATTGGCTCAACGGGTCAAATCCACAGGGACGGGAGGCGATAAAAACATTAACAGTCTCTATTCACGTCAGTTGTTAAGAAGTCTTCTTTGTTAAAGAATGAGAAAAAGTAAAAGAAAATAAAATCCAGAATGTGATAGGTGAGGAGAGCGATGAAAGTGATGTAAAAATAAAAGAGAAGTGGTTTGGAAAACAAAATAAAGATGGAACAAAGGTGAACTAAGAAAGTGGTGAAGACATTGATAGAAAAAATGATAAAAGAGTTTGGAAATAATTTTTAAAACAAGATAAAAGAAAACTCATGACTATTAACTACTAATTACTCCACTAACCATGCTAACCCCTTAGTGATAGTTGTCTCACATGGATCCTCGGGCATCACTAATCCTAGGCTTCAAGAGACGATACAGAGCATGGCCCATAAGATTGTTCTTCTACATTCAAACAACACATCCATGCCACATAACAAGTTGCAAGCTATTATTAAATAATCAAAACCAGTTAGAGGTGAGTATGAAATAAAGAAGACATTGCAATTTATCAAGTTATTGGGTTAGGTGTTAGAAATGTTAGAATGTTAGAACCCATCATCATGAGCAATCAATGGCTCTTGCAAGAGCAATGCCTTGTAGAGGCTATTAGATTCATGTGGATTATTAAGTAAGTGGTAAGATAGTTAGTTGTTAGTAGTTAGATTGCCATGAGAAGAAGAAATTAGTTAAACATCATGTAGAAGATGGAGAAGATTATAATGGAGAAGAAAGGAGGCACCTTTACATAGATCGTCACCATCTATTACATCAATCCCTCTATATCTCTCTCTGAATCTCTCAGCCCTACTACAAGATCTAAAAACGAAATAAAAATACAAAATATAAGAAATGAAGAACACCTACCCTACAGTATACTATAGATAGAAACCCTAGCCTAAAATCAAAAAATGCTCGTGTTTAGGGCCTCTACAGGGCTTTTTATAGGCATAGGATGCATCTAGAAGACGAGATGGGGCCACGCGTCGAAGATCGACGCGTGGCCCCACCACATTGCCGCGGATCCGTGGCTATTGTCTCGGATCCACGGCAATACCAGGGACCTAGGTCCCTGGTTTTGGTGCCGGTATGCGCGACGCTTCGGGGGCCTTCTTGGTATATTTGATTTCGGGTATATTCGTCCGAATCTTCGTCTAACATGCGCAAAAGTCTAGATTCAATGCATCTTCTAGAAGTTCCCTTGCTTACCCTCCAAGTAATGCGGATTTAATTACCCAAAAGTGGGTTTAATTAAACTCTTATTACTCCTTTGCCCTTAAACTGTTGATAACTTGCAAGAGAGACAAAAACACGATTTAGACCGACATTTTATTCATAAATCGGTTGGGAAATGCGATATAATAATGCAGAATTGTAGACTAATCAAGGTTCCCTGTGTGGGTAGTCCTGTGTGGATGCATAGTGAAAATCCTTCTGTATGAAGGTGGGAACGTAGAGCAGTGGTTCAAACCTCGAAACATATCTCGGTGTTTGCGATTGATCCACTATCTCTAAACTCTCTCTCTTTTATATTTTGCATTGATTCATATTTCTCATATCTTATATGCTAGGTATTGATTGTGTGTGCCCATACTTGTGTTGAATTGTTCATGAAATGAAAGTGATAAGAATTATTGTCCAGCTTTGGGCTAACGGGTCGTGTCCACGAGGAGGAATGCGATGAAAGCTTTTCAGTATTTTTGTTTAGAAAGTGATGAATGGTGTTTGTTTTCTAGTTGAAAAGAGAATGGAGAGAAGGGAAGTGATTTAAAGAAAAACTTAAAACTTAGAGAAGGCTTTAGAAAAGGTGATCTTTAAAAAAAAAATGTTGAAGATTGTTTGGTTGTTTTTAATATAGGAAAAGATCTAAACTCACTAATTTTCTACTCAACTACTTATCTCAAGAACATTTTGGTGCATCACTTTTATCATAGGCAAAAACTTTAGTTTCTTTTAATATCCAAGTAAAACAAATAAGATGATTTTGATTTAAATCTTAAGGCCTTTCTTAACACATCATTTAAAAGAGAATATTAAACCGTCAAGTGCGAAGAAGCAAGTATGGAATAAAAACATCTTAAAGATATTTGTATTTTGAAAATCCAAGTTTAAAAGAAAAGCATCCTCATGAGCTTTCAAGAATAAGGTTTAACTCAGGCATTATTATGATTCAAGAGAGTCGCTTTCATAAAAAGCCATCAAGAGAAAAGAGGTAGAGGAGATTAATTAATGAGCCCAGAAAATAAGTTTAGCTACTCATGAATAATGTAAAACAAGACATGAAAATAAAATAAGATATACCCGTGAATTCGAGAAGAAGAAGAGACGCTTTGAACCTTTATTGATGTCACTTTAATCTTCAGATTACAATCATTGTATTCCTCTCTCTCACTGGTATTTGGACTGAACTATAAATTAGAAAACAGAGATATAACTTCTCTATACTATCTAACAAAGAACCTAAACTTTAAAACTGAACAAGAAATTTAATCCTAATCTTCGCTCCATTTTTCAGTACAAAACCCTGCCTTTTATAGGTAAAAACCCAGAGGGAAAGGAGTGAGGAGATAAGGGGAGCAAATGCTCCCCTTATCTCCACCAACAAGCCGCGGATCCGCGGCCAGGATGTGGCCAAATGGCCACATCATGGGGGAGATCTGGCTTGCGTGGGATTTGGCTCCCTTTTGTCTAGTTGGATTCACTGTTTGGCTCTGATTCTAATCTGATCTTCGGAGATTCTCAAGCTAACCAATTTAGATTCTTATAAAACCAAATTAACCAGTTTTTAACCTCCCTGATCTTCCATAATATGTCTTGATCTTTTGATTTTGAATTAATTCTAAATTAAATCAGAATTTTATGGACTTTGGGCTTGTTTTTCTTCCCTTTCCATAAGCAATGGGCCTGCTCTTAATAAAGAAAAATAAGACTGTCTTAATAGGATTTCTTAGATAATAAACATTATAATGTGACAATATATTATGCAATATATGTGATCGATTACATCCCGACACTAATCTTTTGCTCGCCCTCGAATAAAAATATCAAAACTAATGCTAATGAATTATTAGACTACTTTCGCAGGTCACTCGATTGCACTAAGCATATGCAATAAGCTGTTAAACCTCTAGGTTATCCCTGAGGACGAGTTTTGTCTTGTGAGGGTTTTTAGTGTATTGCACCCACAAAATCCATAAAGAAAAGGGAAAAATGTTAGCATTTTTTTGAAAATCATTTTGAAAAGGTAGAAAATATTTGAGGTATTGTTGTAAGAGTTCAAGTAATTTATAAGTTATAGGAATATCAAACTTTTGATTCCTAAGCTTAGTCTCTATTCAAAAACATGTCATCAATCAAAGTAAGGAGTTAAATTATATTTCTCATCGAGTCTATTACTTTACCCTAAGTCATATGCACCATCGTGACTGTGAAGTTTGACTAAGGGTTCTTTAACATTAACTCCTATGCCTTATTTATATTTATTTTTAGTGGTATTTATTCCTTAATTCTATTAGACTTTCTAATCTGCCCATGTAACGAGTCTTTAGTCGGTGACACCCAAGCCGGACAGTCTTAGGGCACCAGGTGAGAAAACACCCCTAAGGACTTAAACACACGAGCAGATAAGGCTACAAAACTAAGAGTTTTTATTTATAAAATGTACCCCTTTTAGGCGTGAATACTTATACTTCATGAGGAACAAATACCCAG
The DNA here is from genome assembly GCA_038442645.1 of Agave tequilana. NCBI lineage: Eukaryota > Viridiplantae > Streptophyta > Magnoliopsida > Asparagales > Asparagaceae > Agave > Agave tequilana. The sequence goes on along the minus strand of JAVJIF010023035.1, from coordinate 5,161 downwards.
CTTAATTAGAGGATTTATATATATATTTTTCAAACTTATCGAATTATCTTTTGCATAAATACCAAGACTTGCTTAGGCCAAAGTGCCTAGCTAATCAATAATTAGACTTGCATATATATATTTTCTTTCTTTGTTTTTTATAAGGCATAAGAATTTTAATCTTTGAACCCTAAGTGTGTAAGTGTATAAAGTGTGCATATTTCTTCAAGGTAAAGATCAAGACTAAATTACTTTCATCAATTTTCTTCCTAACCCTGAAAATCAAACAAGTTATTTATTTTGATCAAGTATAAGAAATCCTAATTATGATTTTCCTATTCCTTAAAACTGACTTAATTTCTTACAGAAAAATAAATCAAAATATTGTTCTTTTCTTTCAAAAAGTTTTATATATATATATATATATATAATTTTTTCTTTGTTTTTTTTATATTAGTCATGTTAATCATGTTAGAGCCCTCCCCACACTTATCTCATGCATTATCCCAATGTATGAAAAAAATGTATAGATTCTTGAAATGGAATGTAAAAGAGGTGCATATATTATAAAAATATATACAACATCATGTTTCTCCCACACCTAGATCTTTTTCGGTCTCATCCCTCTAGCCCTCTTCCCATCATTCCAATAGGTCCTCTTTATAGGGCATAGTGGGGAGGCCAATTTTTTTATCATTTTAGCTCTCTTCCTCCCCAGTCTCACCTTCTTTAGGTTTTTCTTCCTCATATTTCTACATTCATTATTCAAAAATTGATTGCCACCATACTTCTTAGTTGGAACTTCCTCACTATGAATGCCTAGGAATTCTAACTCAGTTTCATACATCTCCTCAAAACTTAGGTCAACACTTTCCCCTGGAGGTGTGTAATTAACCAAATTATCCCTAGTTGGTTCATCCAAACACATGATTTCTTCTTCGAAGAGGTTTTCAAAGAGTATGTCAATCGGAGGTTCTTGAATTATATTCTCATGCGATATATTATTAGTTGGCTCATCAAAAGTGAAGATATTTAAATCAAATTTCCTTTCTTAAAGGGTACTCTAAAATTAGAATCTCCGACATATGCCTTTTCATTAAGATTATCGCATTCATTCTTAAATAATTCATTAAGAAACAAAGACTCATTCTCTATACCTTCACTTTCTCATCACAATTGTTTTCAATAAAGTTTACCTCAAATGTTTGGTCTCTTATCTTACGACGTTATTTTTCTAGGTTAAAGACATTGACTTCTCTAGTCATGTCTTAGCAGTAGTAAGGAATGGGCGCCCTAGGATAACATGAGTTTGAGCCCTAGGATTGGACACACGTTGTGCCTCAAGAACTATGAAATCAACTGGGTAGATAAACTCCCTGACCCGGATAAGGACATCATTAATTTTTCCCTTTGGAACTTTTACAGAACGGTCAGCCAGTTGGATTGTGACTCGAGTTGGACTAAGATCGCCCAACCCGAGTTGTTAATAAACTGAGAATGGAAGCAGGTTGATACTTGCTCCCAAGTCAAGAAGTGCGTGACTAATCTCAGATTGTCCTATAGTGCAGGCAATGGTGGGACAACCCGGATCCTCGTACTTGACAGGGATTGGACCCGACAGTAGCTTACGAATGTTAGTGGCTAAGAAGACTTTCTTGGGTACATTAGTCTTTCTCTTCTTGGTGCACATGTCCTTAAGAAATTTTGCATAAGATAGGACTTGTTGGATGGCATCAAGGAGTGGCACATTTATCTTTACTTGGTTGAAGATCTCAATTATTTTATCCATGTGTGGATTCTACTTGTTGATCTTTAGCCTATTAAAATGGTACTATAGGCTTGTACACTTGACTGGTTGACTTATCTGTTTCAGATTCGTCAGATTTGTGATCAGTCACATATATTGCATACATATTGTCACATTACCATGCTTATTATCTAAATAAATCATATTAATAAGCCTATTTTTCTTTATAAAATGCTGGCCCATTGGTAAAGGATAAGAAAGAGAAACGAGCCCAAAAGCCCATCAAATTCTGATTTAATTCAGAATAAATTCGAAATTAGGGAATCAGGGCAGATCTTGGCAAATCAGAGAGGTTGAAAACCAGTTAAAATTAATCTTTCCAAATCAAGCAGTTAAAGCCAACAATCAAAGGCTGTTTCGTCAAATCCTGGAGCAGAAACGCGAAAACCAGCAAGAGATAAAGGAGAATCACCAAACGAAGAAGCTCCTCTAACCTGGTGTGGCCACCTGGCCACACCATGGCTGCGGAAACGTGGCCCAAGCCATATTTCCGTAGCCGTTTAGTATTTGTTGAGGGAGCGTTTGCTCCCCCTATCTTCGTACGTCCCCTCCCGTTTGGTTTTTACCTATAAATACAGTATTTTTCAGAGAAAAGGGACCGAAACTTAGATTAGTTTTTATCTTTGTTTTTAAGATTTTAGGCTCTTTGTTAGATAATATAGAAGTTGTATCTTTATTTTATAATTTGTAGTTCAGTGCAAATACCAGTGAGAGAGAGGAATTAAGTGATTGTCTTCTGAAGATTGAAGTGACATCAATACAAGGATCAAGGTTTCTCTCTCCCACTCCATTTCACGGTATGTTTTGCTTTATTTACTTGCATTGTTTTTCGTCTTCCATGAGTAGCTAAATTAGTTTTCTGGGCTCACTATTATTCCTCTATCCAATCCCTCTTCTTTTCGAATGGTTTTGATGAAAAGACCCAATGAATCATTTGCATGCCTAAACTAAGCCTTTCTTCTTGAAAGTGTTCTTGAAGGCACATGAAGATGGGTTTGAATTTTTAAACTTTCACTTCTTTTAAAAATGACTCTTGAACTTGTTTTTATCTCATACTTGAACTACTTGATGATTTAACATTCAATTCAAGATGATTTCTTAAAGAAACGAGTTAACTTTTCCAAACTATCTTATGTGCTTTGCTTAAAACTTTCTAAACTCAATCTTATGTTTTTGCCTATAATCAAGTTGAGGTACTAAGGATTTCAAGAGAATAACACATCTTTGAGTAGTGAGATAGTGAGCCCAGATCTTCCTCATATTAAAAAAAACAACAAATCACTTTTCAAACTTTAAAAAAAATCACCTTTCCAAAGCCTTCTCTAAATTTTTAAGTTTTTCTTTAAATCACTTCCCTTCTCTTCATTCTCTTTTCAACAAAAAAACCAGCACCATTCTTAACTTTCTAAACAAAACACCAAAAAGCTTTCATCGTATTCCTCCTCGTGGACACGATTCGTTAGCCCAAAGCTACACGGTAATTCTTATCTCTTTGATTTATCAATCAATTTTTGGCGCCGTTGGCGGGGAGGGAACGGTGTATTTGTTTTTTAACAAGTTTGGTGTCTTATTTCAGGGACGTCAAGATTCAAATTTAGCATTCAAGATTTGCAGGAGAAGACTTGCTATTCTGTGCCCCTACTCTCGAAAGTAGGAAACAGAATTTCAATAAATTGTAAGTGCAAAAGTTAAAATTTTTGTTGGACTACTAAAACTCTTTTTTGCAGGACATATTGCTTGCAAAAATAAATTTTTGTGCGTTATTATTCTTGCTATATCTGCTATTCACAATCCATGTTTTAATCCAACAGTAATCTGAGTGATTGTTAATTGCTTAAAAAATGTTTAGACTTGCATTTTAGGCATTTGTCTAATTACGTTTATTTATAATTGCTGTTGAAGATAGTTGGAGACAAGGTACGTATGCATAGAATATAGTTTAGGAAACATTCTTTGGTGATATTTGCTTTTGAATGTTACGTTTCTATATCTTTCACACTTTGCACAATCAATTCTAAGGGCAAAATCCAAATCAAGATAACGTGGGGAAGTCATTACCCTTCCTTAGCCCACAAACCATCTCCAAGCACGCACAACCTAAGCCTAATAAAATCTGATAGACGTTGGCCTTAGGGACAACTCGAACTCATTAGGAGATTATCCTAAGGGGGAAGGTGTTAGAATTTGACTCCTGCCAAATCAGTGTCTAGGAAAGGGATTGAGGGGCGAAACCCCGAAGGCTGGTGGTTTGGCTTAATTAGGCCTGTCGCTTTTGCACGGATACCTCCCACCAATCTTGCCCTGACCTGGCTAATTAGCTTGTGGTCAAAGTCTGCATTATACCTCCTGTGGATAATCAACTGGTTAGGAGTTGTTTAGGTCAAGGGTACCTTAGACTAGGCTTGGTTGATTACTATTGTTGACTATTGGTGAACTTGTTTGTGATTGTGTTTGTGTATGCAAGTGTGATTGATTGTAAAATAAAAGAGTTAAGAATTTTACAGTATAGCTTGTGGCTAACGGGTCGTGTCCACGGGGAGGAATGCGATGAAAGCTTTTCGATGTTTCGTTTAATAACAAAGAATTGTGCTCGTTTTTTAATTGAAAAGAGAATGGAAAGAAGGGAGATGATTAAAGGAGAAATTGTAACTTTGGAGAAGGCTTTAGAGAAGGTGATTTAAAAAGCTTGAAAATTGTTTGGTTGATTTTAATATAAGAAGGAGAAGATCTGGGCACACTAATTTTTAACTCAGCTATGTACTTATCTCAAGGAAATTTGGGTTGCATCACTTTTATTATAAACGAAAAACCTTTAGTTTCTTTTAATGTCCAAGCAAAACAAATAAGATCGTTTCATTTAAATCTTAAGCCCTTTCATTATAAATCATTAAGAAGTGAATATTAAACCATCAAGCGCGAAGAAGCAAGTATGGAATAAAAACAGTTCAAAGAGATTTGCGCTTTAAAAGTTCAAGTTTAAATAAAGAAATCCTCATGTGCTTTCAAGAACGAAGTTTTAACTAAGGTACTTTATGATTCAAAAAGTGTTGCTTTTATGAAAATCAGTCAAGAAAGAGGTGATAGAAGAAGTCCATTAGTGAGCCCAGAAAACGAATTAGCTACTCATTATGAAATGAAAACAAACAAGAGAATGACAAGTAAACTTGAACTTACCGAATTCGAGTTGAGTTGATCAAGCAAGTAGAAGCTCCTTTGACAACACTTCAAAGACGAATTACACACTCAATTTCACTCTTCTCTCTGGTGTTTGCACTGAACTACAAATTATAAAATAAAAATACAACTTTTATACTATCTAACAAAGAGCCTAAATCCTTAAAGAATAAATAAAAATTCTAATCCTAGTCTTCGCTA
>JAVJIF010023033.1:0-64777 GCA_038442645.1 Agave tequilana | reverse complement strand
AAGCGGTGGTGGCTATGAATGAGGAGCTGTTAACAAATGCATTCCCTGTCGAGAAGCAAGCCATGAAAAGAGCATCAATGAGCAAGAAGAAGAAGAAGAAGAAGAGAATGGGGAGGAGCTCCTAAGAGAGCAGTGTCCCTTTTCCTTCATCTCTCTTGGCCTTCTCCACCCCATAGTCTTTAGTCCAGCTCTCCATTGTTTGCTCCCAAGGGTCAGATATGGTGGTGATTTTGGATCCTTTTGTGAGGTTGGCCTTCTTCTTTCAAGCTTCCTGTGGACTGGGTCCCTCGCACACATGTAGCCTGCCTGCTCACCACATTATACTTCTCTTGTGTCAATCTCAGAGATAGAGGGAGGTCATAAGGTTCTCTTGTTGCTGGTTGTTGCATTGGGTGAGATGCCCACATTGCGCCACGTGGGCTTATCTCATTGGCTGTGCTTGTAAGTGAATGGATAATGAAATAATGATAAAGTGGCTCCAAGAGATAAGCTGTGTACTTCAAATTGGCAACTCACCTTAAAATTATGAGATCTGAGATATACCACCTCAAAACTACTCTGTGCACATCTAATTATTCACTAGAAAAAAAAGTTAATATGGAAAAAAAAAAAAATTGTTCATTCACAATGGCATAACATTACACCCAATAAATTGTTCCGGAAAATAATAATAATAAGCACATTAGATATTACAGGGGATGAATAAATACTTCGAACTCTTCATGGGAAGCCAGGAGCCAAAATTCCCAAGCAGTAGGCATATATTACAAGGTCATCTGGGCTATCTGAGGAACAGACAGAAGAGAGACTGCATCGAGATCCCTGGTTGCGCAAACCCACTGTCTGGGTGTTTCAATGTCGCCGCCCGATAGCCGGTATATGTCAGCGGCCTCTTTCAGATTCCTGCATGAGAAAGAGGAGGATCAGACCAAGTGAGCAGCAAAAAGAGGGATCAAAGAGCACCACTTGTTAACAAACTTTCACAAATAGAAGAATAGTTGCAAACAGTATTAACATTCAGTAATTTTAGGGAGTTTTTGCATTCAAAAATATTTGTATTCATTTTCTTTGATACAAGATCACAGTGTGCACTAGCACAATAGGTGTGCGGCAGCAAATTACTTCACACACTACTTAGCAATCAGGACAGTACACTACTCACCTGCCAATATTGATGTACAAGTTAGAGATTTAGAGTGCAAATCTTCTATAAAACAAGCACAATGTAATCAAAAGTTAGATGAATCTGGATTTATCATATTTACAGTCACAACAGGAAGGATCTGTCATGGTTTCATGGATAATTTGTACAGTGTGGGAACTTGGCAAATAAGGAAGTATCCCTTCCAAATATATAATTACATGTTCAAAACTATAAGAAATATCTAAATCGCCAGAGAACATATCTACCACTTTGTAAAAGGTCTACAAGAAAAATGCAAAGATGAAACAGTCACTGCAGAATAGCAACTTTATTATCTATGATCCGGACACTAACTAGTTAAGTGGCCTCAGTCAAGAGAAAAATCCAAGGCTATATGGAAATCACACTACAGAACAGACAATTGATTTCCAATATTGATGTTGTTAGTTAAACACTCATAGTTTGAATTGCAAGCATTTAATGATACACAACAGGATTATTGTCATTTATTCATTGGAAGGGGATGGATCAGACACCAGATAGATCAAAAGAAACCAAGAGAGCTGAAGGCAGAGAATGAATGGGCCTTAGGATCAACTTCAGATATAAAGTAATAAAAAAGCAGTTGCTTCTTGAAAAGAAGAATTAGATGCCTAACATGAACAATGAGAATGCCTTCCCTAACTATTTGGTGAATTTGTTCCAACAGTCATGACCAGTTGATGCTACTCCATGTACAACAATGTGCAGAACAGAATTTAAATACAAATATCCAAACACCGCTAAAAATACAACCAATTTGAAATAATCTGAGATAAATGAAACATAAATTTAATCTCAAACTATTTATGACAAACCATATGGATAATGATGAATCAAAGGCAAGAACACCTGTACAGGCTATACTAATACACAATGCTCACTAGTTCCCCGGCGTGTTGTGGAGACATTGCTAAACAACATAAAACTAGTGCCGCGAACGTGCATAATTGCTCAAGCAACAGTCAGCAGTTAAGAAGAGGAAGTTCACTATTGGTAAAGCACTTGATTATGATGGAAAGGGCAAATGATTACCATGGGAGAGATCACGAGTGCAGCCCAGGCTGGGAACATGTTTAGAGGAACTTTATCACAGAAGAACTAAAAATGATAAGAATACCACAAGGAGCTAATATTGAGATAAATCTGCACGATGATGCGTGGTGTGCCCTTTTCAAATAAAAAGGAAGCTATAAATTGCACTTCATACGAATAATGCAAGCCATTTGGGTATTTTCTATTGAAATGATTCATTTTATCTAAACGGAGCAAAGAGAACAGACCTGATGCTTCTCTTTCCCTTGGAAAGAAACTAGTTCCTAGTTGTTCAAACAAGTGGTCCCTCATCTCATCATTTGTAACAAGCAAGGATCTAGAATTGACAGCTGCATACAACCAGTACCTACCAAATAGAAAACCCAGATATCAAATAAAACATTTTACTTAAGGATGCTGACATCAGAGAGATCCAGTAATTATATTGTAGAAGAATTATTTAAACAATAGCCCAATAAATGGGGTTTCTATTTGAATAACTCATAAGCAAGAAATACAATGTGCAAAAATATAATGAACATGATGTCTTACATGCCTCAAAAAAAATTAAGGATGCCGATCAGCAAGTTCCAGAGCTCATGAAGTTTACAATGGTTTATATTCAGATTTGTTGATAAGATGAACTAGAGAGATCATCCTCAACAGAGCTGCATGGAGAAAAGGAATTCATGTAGCAAACCCCAAAAACCTGGGATAAGGGCTTTGTTGCCGTGTTATTGTTGTTGATAACAAGACTTAAGTCGATAGGTACCACCACTCCATGCTTTTGAATGTTTAATGCGTGTTCGGAACCAAAATGAAGTCCACTTCACCTGTCATCCAACTCAACCCTAATAGTTTTATAATACACAGGACCTAACAGAGTGTAGTCGGAAGGCTTCATGCACAGTCAGTATGAATGGGAAGGTTCAAATGGATAACCAACAGATTAAAATTTAAACCTGGTTTGCATAGCATATAATAACATCATTCATGATTTTTATGAAGGAGGCAAAAATATGAGACTGAGGTCAGTTTTTTAATAGCTGCATTCTTATCCAAAATCACACTAGAATTGAACATCCTTCACCACCAACACCCAGAGTCAAAACAACTGTAACTGTACCTCTTTCAAGAATAAGAAAAGTTGATGAATGACAAAAGGAGAAGTCTCCTTGTAGTAAAAAAAAAAAAAATTTCGAAGAAATTTGTTTTTGCATGTTAACAGTATGGTGGGACCTGGTTCTAAAGCAAGTCTTTCCATGTTTTTCTGTATATAAATCACTTATATATTCTAAGACAGTCTTATTCTTAATATAAATGAGTGCTTAGAAGAAATCGTAAAGCATATTTCACAGATGAGAGACAGACCACCCAAACACCTAGTTTACCCTCTCCAAAACTAGTTCCATGTATTCCTAATTGCTACTTTTTAGTTCGCAATAATAACAACACCGGCTACCATTGGCATGAACACGCACACTTCAGATCTAAGAAGCTCAGATATGGACATGTTGACACGGGCACATAGACGCAGCACATTCTAAAAGAGTACGCACGAAACAACAATAACGTGATGAAAGTGTCAAACATGGTAAGGCCAAACAATAGAAATGAGACAAAAGTACATGCTTCATAGCTTTGGATCCATAAATTCTATGATTCTTTCTATTGGTATTCTAGAACCTAGACAAAGACACTTCTGGTTGTCTGAGAAAGAATCTGTTTTCAACTTCAGTGCTTACAGGTCAGCATGATCATACATGTTATGATATGATCAACATATAGCACAATCAGGATCAACCCGTATACTGTTGGTAAATGAAAACAGTACTAGCACTTAAACTCATGAGAAATGAATAAGAAATGAAATAATAGAAAAAGAATGAAAGTTTGATTAATATATCTTCCTAATGTCTAGATCTAGCATAAAAAATTAATCGTTGCTATGTTGTTAGTCTTTGTAGGCTATGCTTATCAGTTCATTTTCTTTAGTTAGAGGGCTCTCTTGTTTCCCCTCCCAATTTTTCTTCTACTTTTTATGTTAGAATGAAAAGAGCACTAAGTGCTAACCTTAAAGCTACCATTTTAGTACAATGAGTGCTAATTTGGGGAGAAGTGACGGCTTAAACCCTAGATTAGGATAGCCATCATATTTATATATGGATAATCATTTGATACGGGTATGGGTTTATTAAATTACAGTAAACATATTACAATCTAACACCCTTCTCAAGCTGGGGCATAGACATCTATTATGCTCAGCTTATCACATAATATCAAGTAAAACTTTTGAAGAAATGGTCTTAGTAAAAATATCTGCCAATGATTTAGATGGAGTGAACATGGTGCAAATCATCTCGCTCATAACACAATCATGCGCGCTGTGTTTAGTCCTTTCATGAAACTGAATTATTAGTTTATTATCACAATGCATCGACATTAGACCAGCGTGCAGAAGACCAAGTACTGTCATCAGAGTCTTCAACCACATTATTTCACAACATGTGTCTCATACCTCTATATCGGGCTTCTGCACTAGACCGAGAAACTATATTCTGTTTTTTACTTCTCCAAGTCATAAGATTTTCTCCTACATAGGTACAACAGACGATGTAGATTTTATGTCTCATTTGTCTCCTGCATAGCCAAAATCTAACAACGCTTCGATACGCAGATGTTCATTCTCCTTCTACAACAACACTTTACTAGGAGAACCTTTAATGTAAAGCCAAAATTTTTAGTATTGTGTTCCGCTGAACATCTTTGAATTTGTGCATAAACTGACTCACAAGGCCACAACAAAGCCATATTTGCCTTTGTAACAACGAGAAAAATGAGTTTAGCCACCAGTTTTATGTACTGTGCAATGTCCTCAAGCAGCACCTCATCATCAGGACCAAAGATCTAGATCAGTATCCATAGGAGTATTCGTAGGCTCGCAACCAAGTAGTCCAGTCTCCTCCAGCAAGTCTAAGGCATACTTACTTTGAGAGAGAATTACTCCATGTTTGTTATGAGAAATCTCAATCCTAAGAAAGTATTTAGGTTTTTCATGTCCTTTGTAACAAACTGTTGTTTGAGATATCCTTAGTTTTCTCGATGCCACCTATATCACTTCCAGTCAGCAAAATATATCAACATAAACAGCCAACACAACTGTACCAGAGGGGCCATGCGGAATAAAAACAGAATGATCTGAATAACATTTTTGAAATTCAATTATACTAATTACTCTGCTAAACTTGTCAAATCAGCCTCGAGGACTCAGTTTGATATCATAGATTGCCTTCTTGAGCTTGTACACGACGGTCTCTCTTGAGCAACATACCCTGGAGGTTGCTCCATAAAGACTTCGTTTTTCACATCCAATTGAAACATGGGCCACTTTTGGTTGACAGCAATGGAGAAAAGAACATGAATTGAATTGAGCCGAGCAACCGAATAGAAAGTCTCAAAGTAGTCAACTCCACAAGTCTGAGTGAACCCTTTGGCAACAAGTCAGGCCTTGTACCTGTTCATTGTACCACCAGAGTGATACTTCACTGTGAATAACCATCTGCACCAGACAATATTAGACCTTGGAGGACCAGTAACTAAGTCCCAAGTTCCCCTCGAAAAAAAAGCATTCATTTTCTCATTCATAGCCTGCTTCCAAGATGAATTCATAATAACTTTCTGATAAGTTTTGGGTATAGACACAGAAGATATAGACAAGGATAAATGATGAAAGGAGGGTAAGACAATTATATGAAATAAAATGAGCAATAAAATGTGTAGCAGTTGATTGTTTACACTACAAAGTGCAATAGGAAGATCCAAATCAGAAGAACCAGGATTATCACGCACATGAGGTTATTGCTGATGGACAGAAATCTAGGTCAAATGAGATTGTGGCTAATGTGTAGAAACCTCAGCTAAGGACTCAGGATTGATTACAGTCGAAAGAGGTTGATTCCTTTGGTCATTTGGCATATACTGTAATGGTTTAGAGACTATGGATATTTTTTCAGTTCCAGAAGAAGGTACAGTCAGAGGAAGAGGAATACTCAATAGTGGGGCTTCCTTATTATCAGGAGAAAAAAATAGAATATCCTAAGAACAAAAGTAACACAATGAAGTAAAATACTTGTGCTGCACCGGATCACAGCAGCGATGCCTTTTTTGAGTTCTAGAGTAACCGACAAAGACACACTTAATGGACCTGGGAGACAACTTATCATCCTGAACAAAACAGTTACAACCAATGATACGAGGAACAAGAGTGAACATGGGCTAGTCAAAGTATAAACATGAAGACGGATTTTTTTTTATGAAGCATAGAAGATGACATTTTATTAATCAGATGACGTTTTATTAATCAAATGACAAGCACAAAGAACAACATCAGTACAAAGGTATTTTGGGACACTCAGTTGGACCATCAAGGTTCGAGCCATATCTAAAATATGCCTATGTTTTAACTCAGCAACCTCATTTTGCTACAAGGTATGCGAACAAGACATCTGATGTGAAATGCCATGTGAAGCACAAAATTAAGAAACATTATTTTTCATATACTCAAGAGCATTATCAATGCATAAAACATGAATAGAAATACAAAAGTAAGTTCTTATTTCATTGTAATGAGGAACTTTTGTCTGTCCTTTAAACAAATACACCCATGTCATTCTAGAGAAATCATCCACAAATATTAAAAAAAACACTGAAACAAGTAACAGAGGAAACACGATACGAACCCCAAACATCTATATGGACTAGTTCAAAAGAAAAACAACTGCGATTATTGAGTCGGCTAGAATAGGAAGCACGATGATGCTTTCCTAATTGCAAGGCACACTCTAAGAAAGAAACTGAAGACTGAATAGACAATACTTGTTTCAGCTTGTGTAAGGAAGGATGACCCAGTCGATGGTACTATCGCATCAGAGTATTAGAAGAAATCATAGCCGAACCAGACAGGGATGCATCATCATCCAAATAGTAAAGCCACCTTGTTCACGACCCGAATCAATCCTCGTCCCAATCTGAAGGTCCTAAAACACATAATATGTAGGGGAAAAAAGGTTACACAATAGTTTTTATTTTTGGTGATTTGACTAGATAAGACACTAACAAAATTTTTTAAAACATATAACATATTATTTAAAGCCAAAGATGAGGTAGCATGACCTATTTCCTCACCAATAATAGAAGAAGCGATATCATCAACATTATTAACAGAGGAATATAACTAGAAAAAGACAGAATGAAGTTTGTCTTTTATACCTGTCATGTGAGAAGATGGTCTTGAATTTAGTACTCGAGGTTTTTTAGAGGAAGCTAGGAATGCACCCATACCTGAAATAGTTACATGGGTAGCCGTGAAACCAAATTGTTGAGAGGATAGGAATTGCAAAAACTTATCATACTCTGCCTGAGGAACCGAGCTGTCTGGTGTAGAGTAGGAGACAAAGAGTAGAGCCAGTAATAAAATCAGTAGAAGGAGCAGTCTCTGTAGTATCCACATGTGCCCATTCGGGCTTCCCAAACTTCATCCAACATTTCTCAGACATACGGTTATTCTCCCAAAATGAGAACACTGATATGGTCAGACCAAGACAATCCACGACCACTAGAAAATCCACTCAGAGTCGCGCATGCGTCCATGACCACAGCCACTACCGAGTTTGGCTGCCAAAGCTGAGTGCTCAGTTTGAGAATAGGTGTTGCATATTGTAATACACACCACCAAACAATAAAAGTCACCGTGAAAGTCCCAAGCAATCTACTATAGCAAGTAATATAGCCTGATCACCACAAAAGGAAGAACACAGTTCACAAATCAAGAAAAATAAGATTTGAGTGATAGAGGGGAGAAAATCTTATTGACTTAAGAAGAAATACAATAGTTTACAAGGATGTCTCTAAGATCTCTCAAACTCTCAATACAAGGTGAAAATCTCTCTTTCAAACACACATTCTAAAACCAACAATCCTAGGGGTTTTTATAAACATTTAGAATAAATCTAAACCTTTCAAATCTTCACTAAGATCATCCTAGCCATCCAATCAACCGTCCTTACAAAGAAGGATTCGAAAACTCTTTCAAAATTAGAATTAGAGTTCGAATTCTAAAAATACCCATAGTTGTCGACAGCTGCGTGTCAGCTGTTGACAGAATGAGACATGCTCGATCTCTATTGAAGCAACGGATGATCTCCTGTCGACTAGTCTTTGACAGACAATGCTACCTGTCAACGCTGCGTGTTAACTGTCAACAGACTGAGATGTCCTCAGTCTCTGTGGCTCACGATCGACCGCCTGTCGACCACCCTGGCTTAGCCGTCGACAACTACTTACTATTGTCAATAAACTGAGCATGTGCATATATGTGCACGTTTCTGGTATTGAAACGAAATTGATATACTCTGATACCAATTGTTGCATGCATAAGCCGGGATACCATACTTACTATGCTACTAATAGTTGAAAGATACGGAGATTCCCACTGACGACTTCAAGCACACCATGAGATCGATTACCTCGAGCAACAAGATGAATATTAAAAGATATAAGAATAACACACAATTTAATGTGGTTCGGTTCAAACTTGGCCTGCCACAGGGAGAGAACTTAAGAGAGCTTTATTAATAAACTTGATACAAAGAGATCTAACCTTTCTCTTAATGACACAAGAGTATTTACCTTCCCCTTGAATTTATATCTAGATTACAGAACACCTTCTCTCTATGCACCTTCACCTTACTCTTCTCTTTTTTGGCTTTTTAGGGTCTTCTTGGCTTTTTAGGGCCTTACATTATTGTTCACTATAACTTTCTTCTACTCTTCTGCTCCTCTGCTCCACCTAAATTCTAGGTTACAATCATTTATTTATAGGATTTTACAATACAATTCTTATTTAAATTATGAGATGATCTTGACCATTGGGTGCTTGAAGAATTTTGATCAATCTTATTAGGAGTCGATCTCCTTGATCTAGAAGGATTCTAAACCCTTTAATCTTTAGAAATAAATCTCCATTGAATAGGAATTAAATCTTATTCATACTCCTGAAAAGAAAACTCGCAATCGCCTGAAAAGAAAACTATTTCACCTTGATTTGCTTCTTCTGCTTCAAGCCATCGTCTCCTTCAACTCAATTGGATTTTCTTGAACCATCATCTCCTCTTAAAAAATAAGGTAAAAATCTAACATCTGGTTGCTGAATCTTCTGAAATCTCCTCTGCTTAATCGTGTGGTCTTCTCCGATGGATGTGAGACACTCAAAATATCAACAATCTCCACCTTGACTTACATGCCATGATCCCTTGTCGAAATTGGCCTCTGCACCATCAATAAGCTTCTCTTCCCTTTTGTGACTTCACATGGTTCTCTCCCAAGAGTTCATTCTCCACATTATCTTAGTATAACATTGATGAAATTCAGAGATGCTCTGAACTTCTCCACTGGGATTATCTTTGTCATCATGTCTGTCGAATTCTTCTTCGTACTGATCTTTACCAAGTCAATAAACTTTTTCTATTATCATCCAATGGTGTATCATGTGATACTTCACATCAATGTCCATTGTTTGTTTGTGATACCTATGATCCTTAGTGAGATGTATCGCACTCTGACTGTCACAGACATGTACTGAATCATATATGATGTCAAACATACCGACTAATCTTCTCAACCACAAGGCTTCCTTAGATGCCTCAATTGCAGCCATATACTCTATCTCTGTTGTTAAAAGCGTCACGGTATCTTGCAACTCTAACTTTCAACTAATAACGCACTTAGCTACTGTCAATATATAACTCATAGATCTTTGTTGGTCAAGATTTCTTGCATAATTTGCATCAATATATCCGTATTATCTTGCAGTCCCTCATAGATATCGTAGCACCCACTTTACTGCTTCTCAATGTTGCCTTCCAGAATTCGACATGAACCGACTTACTGTCTTAACTGCAGCTAAGTCAAGCCTAGTACAGACCGTAGCATACATCAGTGTCTCACCGCACAAGCATATGACATTCAAGACATCTCATTCTCCTCTTCTTGTGAGTTTAGACACTGACTGGAGGATAACCTGAAGTGATCTGCCAAAAGAGTAGTGATCGTTCTTTCTTCAGCCATGTTGAACCATCTAACATCTTGAGAACATAATTCTCCTAGGATAGCCAGAGTTTGTTTGTACTCCTATTTTGACTTATCTGCATACCTGAGATTTTCTTGGCTTCTCCCATATCTTTCATGTCGAACTCCTTCTTTAGCTAAGCTTTAAGATTCTGAATGTGTCTTATTTCTCGCAGCAATCAACATATGATCCACATACAACAGCAAATATGTGATATCATCATTGCACTACTGAAATAAAGCAGTTGTCATACTCACATCGAGTGTAGTTGACATCGATCATAAATGAGTTGAACTGCTTGTACCACTGCCTAGGGACTACTTCAGCTCATTGATCGGGGAAGAACCAGCACTCGAAAACGTGGGTATTTATGAAATCAATGAAAAACTTGTATGTGCTAATGTTCCCTCGATACTTCCGTTATAGCATTGGCTCAACGGATCGAATTCACAGGGACGGGAGGTGATAGAAGCATTAACAGTCTTTATTCACGTCGGTTGTTAACAATTTCTTCTTTGTTAAAGAATGAAAAAGAAAAGAAAAGAAAAGAAAAGGAAATCAAGCATGTAGTAGGTGGAGAAGGCGATAAAAAATGATGTGAAAATAAAAGAGAAGTGGTTTGAAAAACAAAATAGAAAATGAAACAAAGACGAACTAAGAAAGCGGTGAAAACAACAATGGGAAAATGATAAAAGAGTTTTGAAAATTGTTTTTAAAACAAGTAAAAAGAAAACTCATGGCTACTAACTACTAAGAGATCCACTAACCATGCTAACCTTTTAGTGATAGTTGCCTCACATAGATCCTTGGCCATCACTAATCCTTGGCTTCAAGAGACGATACAGAGCATGACCCATAAGATTGTTCTTCTACATTCAAACAACACATTCATACCACTAACAAGTTGCAAGCTACTATTAAATCATCAAAACCGGTTAGAGGTGAGCATGAAATAAAGAAGACATTGTAAGTTAGCAAGTTAGTGGGTTAGGTGTTAGAAATGTTAGAATGTTAGAATCCATCATCATGAGCCATCGATGGCTCTTGCAAGAGCAAGGTCTTGTAGAGGCTATTAGATTCATGTGGATTATCAAGTAAGTAGTTAGATGGTTAATGGTTAGTAGTTGATTACCATGAGAAGAAGAAATTAGCTAAGCATCATGTAGAAGATGGAGAAGATTACATTGGAGAAGAAAGGAGGCACCTTTACATAGATTGTCACCATCTATTACATCAATCCCTCTCTATCTCTCTCTGAATCTCTCAGCCCTACTATAAGATCTAAAAATGAAATGAAAATAAAAAATACAAGAGAGGAAGAACACCTACACTATCCTACACTAAAACATAGAAACCCTAGTCTAAAATCAAAAACTGCTCCGTTTAGGGTCTCTGCAGGGGTTTATATAGGCAAAGGAGACTTCTAGAAGACGAGACGGGGCCACGCGTCGAAAATCGACGCGTGGCCCCACCAAATTGACGCGGATTCGCGGCAATACCAGGGACAAAAGTCCCTGGTTTTGGCGAGTATCTTCCCTTTGCTTCGAGGACTTTCCTTGTATATCTCAATTCTGGTATTTTCGCCCGAATATTCGTCTGACGTGAGCAAAGGTCTAGGTTTAATGCATCTTCTAGATGTTCCCTTACTTGGTCTCCAAGAAATCCGAAATTAATTACCTAAAAATGGGGTTAATTAAGCTCTTATTACTCCTTTGCCCTTAAACTCATGATTTATCTGCAAGAGGGACCAAAACACGGTTTAAACTGACATTTTATTCATAAATCGGTAGGGAAATACGATATAATAGTGCAGAATTGTAGACTAATCACACCCCCACACTTATCTTTTGCTCGTCCCAAGCAAAATAAGAAAAGAAAAACTATACTACAAATGTTATTACACCACTTTCGCAGGTGACGCGATTGCACTAAGCGTGTGCAACAAGTCATTAAACCTCTAAGTTTCCCCTAAAGGAGGAGTTTTATCTCCTGAGGGTTTTCAGCGAATTGTACTCACAAAATCCATAAAAAAGAAGACAAATGTTAGTATTTTGAAAACACATTCTGAAGGAGAGACAAGTTACGAAATATTTTTGCAAAAATATAAGCGATCTAAGGTCATAAGTCCACCAAAAATTATTCTTCCTTAAACTTAGTCTCTATGCAAGACCTTGTCCTCAATTAAGGTAAGAATTCAAAATTGGATTGAATATTTTATCCTTCATAAAACCTAGATAATATGCACTTTGTGATAGTGAAGATTTCTGGGATTTCAATTCTAACCATCAAGCCATTTATTTTTATATATTTTTTTTCTTTTTCTTCTTTTTTCTTCCCTTAGTTTTCTTAGGCTTTCTAGTTTATCCGAGTAGTGAGCCTTTAACCGATGACTCCCAGACCAGACGGTTTTAGGGTACCAGATGAGAAAACATCCCTTGGGTTTAAGGACTCGAGTAAACAAGGCCACAAAACTAAGAGGGATTATTTGTTCTTTTGACCACCGTTAGACATGAATAATCATGCTTCTTGAGGCATAATTATCCAGCTAATAAGTGATTTTTTTTCTTTTTTTATTTATTTTTGCTTTATGACATTTTAGGTCTTTGTTTCCATCCCAAAAATTGTGTTTTGTGTGAAGTGCATACTATCTAAGTCAAAAAATTCAAGATAAAATTATCTCTCCAATTTATCTTACTTAGCCTATAATTTTAAACAAGATCCATTATTTCGATTAGGTTTAAGATGTCATAATTAAGGCTTCCTTAATTTTTAAGATCATCTTAATTTTCTTTAAAATAAATCAAAACTTTGTCTCTTATTTCAAAAAGTTTTTAAAGAAAGAAAAAAGTCCTATACAAAGAAAAATTCTAAGAATATCCTAAAAGAAGTGTAAAAGAAAGAAAATCTAAGGAAAAAGTCCTATACAAAGGAAAATACTTAAGAATAACCTAAAAGAAGTGTAAAAGAAAGAAAATCTAAAAACTCTATGTTAGTAAACCCTCCCTCACACTTATCTCATGCATTGTCCTCAATGCATCGTGATGTGATGTATGTATGCATGAAACAAATAGAGAGGGAAGGAAAAATCACCTCAAGGTGGTGGTTCCGGTGGTGGTCTGATTGGTCCACGAAATGCGGCCCAATCCAATATGTGTGGAGTCCAGAGGAACCCACCAGAGACCTCTATAGTACAACCCACTAAATGATGTATATATTTATGATTAAGAATTTAACCCTCTCTAATTTTCAAATTTTTAAAATAATTTCAGAGTCAAGACCCTTGTCCCAGAATAGAATGATTGATTTGGACTCAGAAAATACAGGAACTAATACCGACTCAGGAAAAAGACTTAAGTCAAGTAAAGGTTCGGGAGTCGAGATTGGTTCCAAAAGTGGGTCTAAATCAAGAAAATGAAGCACAAGTCCACATTCATTTCCTCATGATGGAATGTGACTTTCTAAGATTGGTGATTCAAGTTCAAGAGTGACAAGTATGGGAATCAAAACTGACTCTAAATGTTGCTCAAATTGGGTAACATAACAGGAGTCAATATTGATTCAAGAATTTGAACTGGATCACAAATTTGAGGATCAAAGTCACATTCCTCATTGAGTTCAATTCCATAATAATGAGAACTTGCCAATTTATCAATGAGACTTTCAAAAGTATGATATTGGTCAAGTTCAATATGATGATCATAAACGATTGGTGATTCAATTTCATAATGGACTGGCACTGAATCCAATACTGACTCGGGAAAAGGCCTAAATTCAGGTAAAAATACCTCAGTCAATATTGAATCAGGAAGTAAAATTGAATTACCAAGTGGAAGTTCAGGATCATATTCATGCTCAAGTTCAATTTTAGGAAAAGGATAACTTGTCAAAATGTCAATGAGATTTTTAACATTTGAAGTTTGGACAAGTTCAGATGGGTGTGCTGAAATTGAATCTTGGTTTTCAAAACAACATGATTCCTTGGCTCTAACAGAATGGTTAGTGAGATCAGGAATGGTCAAAGGGTGAGAATGGAGAGTTTTGACCATTAAATCTATGTCACGATTATGAGCGAATTGAGCTTGAGTCATGGCTTCAAGCATCTTTTCATAGTCGATTGGTTCATCATTTTGTTGCGACTGGGCCTGAAAAGATGGAGATTTGTTTTGAAAATTGTGATGAAATCGTGAGTCCATCAGATTTTTTTGATTGCTGTTTGGATTCACGCAAGAGTTCCTTACTCGTTTTCAAGGCAAATGGTTATTCATTATGAGGATGGAACTGAGTAAGACCCTTGAAAATATTGTAAAATTAGAGAGGCCAATATTTTCTGACGTTGTCGCTCGGCCTCTTGTAGGTGGGCTTCTATACTCTTTTCTAACTCGAATTTTTCTTCAATAGGAGGTCCAGAAAAAGGAGTATAGGAAGCGAAATCGGGAAATGAATATTGTGTAAATTGTGGACACGGTAGACAAGAAGGTTGAAAATTTAACTCGGGGGAGGTGAATCCCTATTGACTCTGTGAAGAGTTGAAATTATTTTAGAAATTATAGTCATAAGATTGTGGGTATGGGTTGTATTGATTCGGATAAGTCCAACCCGGTGTATTTGGTTGGTTCATATTGTGAAAAATCGGGTTGGTATTATCCGAAATAAATGAGGTCGGTGTGAAATAAGGATTCATATTCGGATTGAAAGAATTGTTATTATTGAATTACATTTCACAAATAATCACAAACAAAAAAGAAAGAACAAACAACAAACAAAAAGAAAAGAAAAAATCAAAACCAAGCCTATATTAAGGTTGACCTAGACCTAGACGACTCCTAACTGGTCGATTACCCGGGGGAGGTTGTTGCTTGAATCCGACCACAAGCTAATCGGCCAGGTAGAGGCAAAATACGGTGGGAGGTATCCGTGCGTAAGTAACGGGCCTTAATTACACCAAACCACGGTATCTTCGAGACGTAACCTCTTAATCCCCAACCTTAAACACCGATTTCACAAGAGCAAGATTCAAAACAAGTTCCACCCTCGGTCAATCTCTTAATGAGTCTGAGATGTCCCTAGGGGCCAACGTTTATCAATTTTTATTAGGGCTTGGGTTGTGTGAGTGGGGAGGTGGTTTTTGGGCTAAGGAAGGGTGATGAAATTCCCACCTTATCTTGTATGGATTTTGCCCTTAAGTTCAATTCGTGAAAGTGTGCAATATAGACAAGAATATAACACAAAGCGATAAATCACCCACGTCTTTGTCCTATGCTATATGCAATGCCATATGTACACCTCAATTCAGATCACAACAACAGAACAAAATACAGTATATTAGAATTGAATTGATACGTGCCTAAATGCAAATGTCTAAACCGTTTTAAAATCATCCAAAATACCGTATTTTAGTTCTTTAGTTTATTGCGGTGTTTAGGCAATCAAAGTAGAAAAGTAATAGTACAGATCAACTAGCTATTACAATGAACATATCCCAGCACAACAAGATATACAATTATCACAACATGGCCGCATTTCCGTGGCAAAAGTCACGGTTGCGCGGCTTTTCTTTAGAAGCTGGGTCCCTGCTTTCAAGAGCAGGGAGCTACAATGCTAATGGGGTTCTGCAATATTAAGTTCTTGTAAACTTTGACATGCACACTAAAACAGAGAAGAAAATGTTAATAAAAACATGAAATCAAAACCATTCCCGTTCCCCGGCAACGGCGCCAAAAATTTGATCGGGGAGGAACCAGCACTCGAAAACGTGGGTATTTATGAAATCAATGAAAAGCTTGTATGTGCTAATGTTCCCTCGATATTTCCGTTATAGCATTGGCTCAACGGGTCGAATCCACAGGGACGGGAGGCGGTAGAAGCATTAACAGTCTTTATTCACGTCGGTTGTTAACAATTTCTTCTTTGTTAAGAATGAAAAAGAAAATAAAAAAAAGAAAAGGAAATCAAGCATGTAGTAGGTGGAGAAGGCGATAAAAAACGATGTGAAAATAAAAGAGAAGTGGTTTGAAAAATAAAATAGAAAATGAAACAAAGACGAACTAAGAAAGCAGTGAAAACAACAATGGGAAAATGATAAAAGAGTTTTGAAAATTGTTTTTAAAACAAGTAAAAAGAAAACTCATGGCTACTAACTACTAAGTGATCCACTAACCATGCTAACCTCTAAGTGATAGTTGCCTCACATGGATCCTTGGCCATCACTAATCCTTGGCTTCAAGAGACGATACAGAGCATGGCCCATAAGATTGTTCTTCTACATTCAAACAACACATCCATACCACTAACAAGTTGCAAGCTACTATTAAATCATCGAAACCGGTTAGAGGTGAGCATGAAATAAAGAAGACATTGCAAGTTAGCAAGTTAGTGGGTTAGGTGTTAGAAATGTTAGAATGTTAGAATCCATTATCATGAGCCATCAATGGCTCTTGCAAGAGCAAGGCCTTGTAGAGGCTATTAGATTCATGTGGATTATAAAGTAAATAGTTAGATGGTTAGTGGTTAGTAGTTGATTGCCATGAGAAGAAGAAATTAGCTAAGCATCATGTAGAAGATGGAGAAGATTACATTGGAGAAGAAAGGAGGCATCTTTACATAGATTGTCACCATCTATTACATCAATCCCTCTCTATCTCTCTCTGAATCTCTCAGCCCTACTACAAGATCTAAAAATGAAATGAAAATAAAAAATACAAGAGAGGAAGACACCTACACTATCCTACACTAAAACATAGAAACCCTAGAAAATCAAAAACTGCTCCGTTTAGGACCTCTGCAGGGGTTTATATAGGCGAAGGAGACTTCTAGAAGACGAGATGGGACCACGCATCGAAAATCGACACGTGGCCCCACCAAATTGCCGAGGATCCGCAGCAATTGCCGTGGATCCGCGTCAATACCAAGGACAAAAGTCCCTGGTTTTGGCGAGTATCTTCCCTTTGCTTCGAGGACTTTCCTGGTATATCTCAATTCTAGTATTTTCGCCCGAATATTCGTCTGACGTGAGCAAAGGTCTGGGTTCAATGCATCTTTTAGATGTTTCCTTACTTGGTCTCCAAGAAATCCGGAATTAATTACCCAAAATGGGGTTAATTAAGCTCTTATTACTCATTTGCCCTTAAACTCCTGATTTATCTGCAAGAGGGACCAAAACACGGTTTAGACTGACATTTTATTCATAAATCGGTAGGAAAATGCAATATAATAATGCAGAATTGTAGACTAATCACTCATAAAGAGACTTCTTGAGAAGACACACCTTGTTTTTCTGACCTTCCTGAACGAACCCTTCAGGTTGCTTCATGTATATCCTTTCCTCGAACTCACCAGGCAGAAATGATGTTTTCACATCTAACTGCTCCAACTCTAGATCACCTTGAGCCATGATTGCCAACAACAACTGAATAGATGTATGCTTGACTACAAGAGAGAAAATCGCATTGTAGACAATACCCTCTTTCTGAGAATACTCTTTGACAACTAGTTTTGTATTACTCATTGTCTTTCTTTTGAAAGACCCACCTGCAAACTATTGCTTTAGAGCCTTTTGGTAGATTTATCAAATTCCTTGTTTGATTCCTCTTCAAAGACTTAATTTGTAATCAATGTCTATGGCTCACTTGTCACCGTCACCCGCCTCGATTGCCTCCTTGTAACTACTAGGATCTCCAGCTTTCGTTACAAATGCAAAAGAGACTTGGTCCTCTTCCCAGTTATATATGATTGGTGGTACTGAAATTCTGTTTGACTGCCTCAACAGTCTATGTTATACATGTTGCTCTTGAGTAACTTCTTGTTTATCTTCATCTGAATCTGAGGAGTCTTCATCTGACCCGACAGGCTTTTTGGGGTCATTTGAAAACTCAAACTCCTTACTCTGAGAATTTGTTGAACTGTTTGAAGCTCTACCTTGCGCCTTGTCCTCCGTTTTTGACTTTTTTTACAAATTGATTCTTCATCAAAGACCACGTCTCTGCTAACAAAGGCACTCTTCTTCTCTGGATCTCAAAGCCTATATGCCTTTGTTCCTTTGGTGAAACCGATGAAGTAACACATTTTTGACTTGAACTCTAGCTTGTTTCTCTTTTGACTATCCACCAAGCTATATGTCGGCCAGCCGAATATCCGTATGGTTGAATAGTCCACTGACTCTCCTTACTATATTTCTTCTGGAATCTAAAGATTAACGGCTGTAGATGATGACATGTTCACTAAATAGCTCGCATGACTCACTCCTCTATCCAAAAACCTTCTGACATGTCAGCATGTAATCTCATACTGCAGACACGCTCTGTAAGTGTCTGATTCATGCACTCTGCTACTCCATTTTGTTCTGGCCGCCCTATAATCTTAGCTGATGCTCAATAGCTTCACTAGCTAAGTACTCCTTGAATTTCAAGGATACATACTCACCCCTATTATTTGACCTCAAGAACTTTACCTTTCGCACTTTTTTATTCTTCATCTTGGCTTTTCACTTCTTGAACTTTTGAAATACGTCTGATTTCTACTTCGAGAAGTACACACATATCTTCTAGGAGAAATCATCTATAAAAGTAACATAATAGCATGCACCCTCAATGGATGCAACTGGCGAAAATTCCCATACATCTGTGTGCATAAGATCTAGCAAGCTCTTAGTTTTATGCACTGAGGTAGTAAAAGCTACTCTTAATTGTCTATCCATAATGCAAAATATATATAGAGTGAGTTTATAATATTTAATACCTAGTAGAACTCTTTTGTTGTGTCGGCCTCGAAGACCTCACTCGCTCATGTGTCCAAAACGTATGTGTCAAACTCTTATAGTGTTCTCCTTCTCTGTTGTTATGGAAGCATCACCAATCACCATGCTTTCAATCACCTTGTACAAGTTTGTCGTACGCTCTGTTTTGAGGACCGTCATGAAATCCTTAATGATCTTTAGAGCTCCATCTGTACCTGAGAACTTGTATCCCTGAGCTTTCAAGGCTCCCAACGAGAGAATATTTTTTCGCAAGTCTAGAATGTTTCTCACGTCCTTGAGTGTTCGCACCCGTCCCTCAAAAATCTTCAATGCGGATATTGCATATTCCAATTGTCTTGCATGCAACATCGTTATCCATCAGGAATGTGCCTCCTTCAAAAGGCTCATATATGTTGAACCACTCTTTCCTTAGGCACATGTGGTATGTGCACCCCGAGCCAAGCAACCAACCATCCGAGAACCTCCTTTTGCCTCTGGCCGGATTCACCAACAGAATATCACATGGTTCTTCAACTGCTTTCTCGGGTGTGTCGGCTTGATTTGATTATTTCCCACGGTACTTGCTCCATCAGCTCCTAGACCACCCTTCTTCTTTTGCATCTCCTTGTACTTAAAACAATTCTTCTTCATGTATCTTGTTTGTTTGCAGTAGTAGTAATCATTGTTTTCACTAGAAGCTTTAGTACCCTTCTTGGGTCCTCTACTTTGTAATCTCCCCTTCTGCTCCTCGACTACCAATCCTGAGGCCTCCTCTGTGAAATCTTTCTTCATTAGCTCGTTGTTCTAGAGCATCTGCCTGATATCTTTCAACTCTAAGGTTTCTTTTTCATATATGATGGTGGTCGTCAAGTGATCATAACTTGAAGGAAGAGAAGACAGTAACAGAAGAGATTTGTCTTCCTCTTCTAGTTTCACCGCAAGTGCCAACAGGTAGCTCAAAATCCGATTGAACGCATTGAGATGTTGCAAAACCTGTGTTCCTTCATCCGAAAATTGTACAATTGCTTCTTCAAGAAAAGTTTGTTGGATAAACTCTTTGTCATGTAGAGACTCTCTAGCTTGCACCATAAATCTGCAATTTTTTCCTCGTTCATTATATTATAAAAAACTTCATCTTATAAACATAGTATAATGGTGGAATTGGCACGAACATCGAGATCCATCCACCTATTGTCCTCCATCTTGGACAGCTTCTTCTCAATATCAAGTAGGGCCTTGTTAGTGCCCTCATCATGAGCAACGTTGTTACCCGTATTTTTCACAACAGAAAGTTATTCTTCCCATCGAATTCTTCGTCCCAAACTTCATTGTGGAGATCTTGCTAGCTATCACTTTGATACCAATTATTGTAATAGACACCACCAAACAATAAGATCGCTTTAATCCCGAACAATCTACAGTAGCAAGCAATATAACTTGATCACCACAAGAGAAAGAACACGAATCACAAATCAAGAAACACAAGATTTTAGGAAAAAGGTGGAGAAAATCGAGAAGCAATATAAGAATTTACAAGGATCTCTCTCTAAGATCTCTCAAACTCTCAATACAATGTGAAAATCTCCCTTTCCGGCATACTTTCTAAAACCCACAACCCTAAGAATTTTATAAATATCTAAAATAAATCTAGAACTTTTAAATCTTCAGCAAGACCATCCTAGCCATTCAATCAATCACCTCACAAAGAAGGATTCAAAAACCCTTTCAAAATCAGAATATGAAAGTTGTTCAGATTCTGAAAATACCCGTAGCTGTCGACAATTATGTGTCCGCTGACAACAGACTAAGACACGCTCGGTCTCTGTTGAAGCAGCCATCGATCTCTTGTCGACTGGTCTTTGACAGGCAATGCTACCTGTCGATAGCTGCGTGTTAGTTGTCGACAGACTGAAATGTCCTCAATCTTTATTGGTTCGCGGTCGACTACCTCTCGATCGCCCTGGCTTAGCTGTCGATAGCTACTTATTGTTATCGACAGACTGAGCCTATACATGATTGTGCACATTTCCGACTGTTGAATTTTCTGAAATCTCCTCCACCTTATCGCGCAGTCTTCTCCAATTGATGTAAGGCACTCAAAATAACAATACTGTCATTGGCCCAAATCCAATGGACACCTATAGAACTCTAGAATAGGTAATAAATAAGGAAAGTACATTGTCACCACCAAGAATCTGACCATGAACCTACGTCACCAGTGATGGATCCAACCCAGATAAAAACTTTAACATTGCTAGATCCCTAGGATACCTCTTCAGCACCCGCAAATTAGTACTAAGAGGTTGATGGACATCTAACTCGTCCAGGATCCCCCTCAAGTAGAGTAGTATTCAGGAATACACATCTCCCATCCATAAGGTGAACAACTGCTCATAGCTCGACATCTTCAAGTAGAGTAGTATTCAGGAATACACTTCTCCCATCCATAAGGTGAACAACTGCTCATATAGCTCGACATTATGGAGACGTTCTTCTCAGTAGCATACATCTCTTTTAGAGTATCTCAGATCTCCTTAGCAGTACGAAAGAACATAAAGCTTGCCCTCATCTTCATCACCATACTATTAAGTAGCGAGCTCATCACATAATAATCATCAGCCAGCTAGCCAATCAACATATCCAGAATCTTGGGTATCAAGAAGAGTATCAGTGAGATGTTTCATCTTTTTCTGACCACCAACGAACAAACAAAAAGATTGTGCCCACAAGAGATAGTATCATTAAGCTTCAAGATAGTAGCAACAAATGATTTCGAGACAAATGATTTCGGAGTAGCAACAAATGGACATGTCTTGCTTGTTCTCTCCAGAAGTACTCATCGCAACTAGACAATAGCAAAAAAAAGGCTAGAGAAAGACAACAAGAATTGATGTCCACCGGCAGAGGGAGCCAGGTAAAGATAGCCAGACAAATCTCATAAACTACACATCTGTAGAAATTATTAGCCATACAGATATCAGGATAGAGAGTAAATAGATGACAGCAGCAGCATGCTCAATTTGGATTCAACCGAACAAAGAGACAGGATATAACGAGGCATGCAGATCAAACACAGCATAACAGAGTTCATAGACCATTGTTGAGGAGAGGCAGGAGTTGTAGAACAGCGTCACAACAGATGGGGAGGCATTCTGGCAGCAATAGCATCAGCAAAGTAGTGAAACAAGGCTGTCGGCAGCAAAACAGAGCCCAAAAACAGTCCAAAACAAACCATGAAAGTGCAAAGAGGTTTCCAGCAGTTTTCCCAATGATAAGAGTCAATTTAATTTAACATAGCCACTGATCCCGCGATAGATGCCCAAAATTATGAGCTAGTTTTGGATAAGAAGTGCTCTCTGAGTTTGGCCGTAAACGTGGACATACCTGAATCTGGATGTCAACTAAAATTGTCACTACGGGTAGCTACTCAGCCTCTAAATTCACGGCTGTGATTGTTTGCAAGAACCCAGAACTCTATACGAGAGAGCATGTTCATCAGAAATTTGCACCATACGATTTCACGCTTAACATAAGAATTTTTCCATTGATTCAAGAATTCTATAAATTCTACATTTCTGACTGGTCAAGTTGCAACTCAGGCCGCCTGCCTTTTGCCCATTTGGACGAAGCAGGCAACAAAATTATATATTGGTACACTGCTATAATCATAATACAATGAATCACCAAAAGGAACTTATCCAACGCAACACATTTGGCAAACATTTGAGTGACAGTAACAGGAACAGACTACATGCTGGCTTCCACTTCCTGAGGCCGCCACATTGTCTTCTGAATGCACAGCAATCCCTCGTTGTCCTTTGAGTAGGTCATTCGAACCTCCCAGTGCAGAGATTTCGCCATGTTTTCTATCTCGTTGATGGTCTCAACACTGTCCCTTACAATCAGCTTTCCTTCTGGTCTCAGAACTCTATCAACCTCAGCAATCACAGGCAGCAGTTTGCACCTGCATAGTGTTGCAAAGATAAAACAGTTGGTGACTGACTTGGACATCATGACCTAAATTGCCTGCAGACTTATAAATGCAAATGGGGACTGCTCAGGGCTACCACACAAAATCTATGCTGGTATGCTAGATAGGAAAAGTGCATTTTTTTTTTCCACAGCCAGAGAAACTGCCACCAATTAGTTCAATAGGCTTCTTTCCCCAAGCCAGATGAAGCTTGATTTACAATAACTTAAGAAAAAGAGGGGAAACACACACGCACGTGCGTACACACAAGTTAGATAAAATCCATGAAGAAGAATGATCATTGTGTCTTGCTAGGAAGTTGCTTTGACTTTAAAAACTAAAGAGCCAAAGGGGCGATTTACTTCTATGCCCCATAAAGGTTTGCCTCTGCAGCCGCTGAAGACACAAGCTTACAGCCTTTCCAATATTCTCATAATTTGTTAAAGCAAATGTAGTTTATTAAGAAAATAAACTATCTTGCCAAGCCTTTTACCATGAATCAAGATTTGCCATCAGGTTTAATTTTTGATGATTTTATATGCAGGTGAGCAAAAGCCTCATAGAAACCAGTAAAATACCAGGAAATTATTCTTGGCTTGGAAAATGTAATGAATGGAGCCTAATAGCAAAGATGTGAGATTGGTGAAAATGCAATGGTTACCTCGTTTTGAGCCTGGAAAATAAATGGTCAGCATGGAGAAGGTCATATGTTCTGGGGTATGTGCTGAATGATTCACACCAATCATGATACATGCCAAACAAGCCACGCTCGAAGATAATAGGAAGGGTATCTGGGGAATCAATTGGCACAACATTCATGACCCACACCTTATTGTCCCTCAAGGCAGCAGCAAAGCTGTAAGAAGAAAACAAAAAACAATAAGGAATTCAGTATAAACCATAAAAACCATGGTTATACTTGTGATTATAATTTCAGTATAATCATCTCATGGATATGGGAACATCCTACTTATAATTTTTATAAAAATGCTGAAGAATCTTTTAGATGGATGGATATTATAAAATCAACAAATTTCAGTATTACCAAGCTCTCAATCAGAACTTAGCCAGATTGCTGGCCTGTGTCAGCAATAGATGAGCAGGCACTGCCCTGTAATAGGTAGGCGGCTGGAAGCCTTGACCAAACAAACATCTAATATTGTTGATCATGTCACACGGTAATAAACAAATAGAATATTTTAGAGCAACTTAATTATATAGAGCTGATTTATAAAATTCATTTATATAGTCTTAAACACTATTTAAGATATTAAGTTGAAAGACATCAAAACCTTGATGTCAAGCATGGCCAGTTGATATAGTTAAGAAAACACATAATTGACACCAGAATCAGCACTAAATAATTCAGCACAGTTATCCAGTCATCCCATGTACTTAGGATGAGGAATCACAGTGACAATTGCACGGATATAGAAAGACAACTAAAACAGAGATAAAAGATGCATTGTTTTTCTTCAGGATTTTTCCATAACCTAAAGCATTCAAGAATTTCAAGAGAACACAAATCTATATTTCTTTTCAAGATTGACAAATGAGGAAAAAATAAGAAAACAAAACAAAACAAAATCTCCAGTTTGATAGAAAAGCATATAACATTGACTTACCCTCCATAAACGGATCTCATGTCCATGACATTTCTCACGGTAGACCAGTCAATTCCCATTCCATTGAGATATGATTTGCCCACAACCCGTTTCCAGTGTTCATAATCTGCTTCAAAGTCTTCAGGCGCAGGCTTACCATAAACCCCTATCTGAGAACTGTTTAGCCAATAAGGTGTTGATCCCAGCCTTTCTGGCCACTGCTCAGGCCACTGGGACCCGCGAACAGCAGGACCTACAGGAACTTTGTGCATGCATGCTTGTAAAGGAATGTTCCTATGCAAAGCAGAAAAGATGCACCACCAATTCAGCCAATATGTCACTGCATATTTATTGAAATAAAAGTAGAACTTAGATTTTGTCGAACAGAAAACCATACCAGGCTGCATTTGGATCATCAGATTCTTTACAGAGTGGAGGGCTGTTTTCTGATCTTTTTTCATAGCATTTGTTGTCAGTGGGTTTTTGATAGATTGCTAAACCCACTTGGTTCAAGGAATCCTTTGTTTTCTTCACCATTTCCCAACACATTGACTTTGTCAGTTCACTCATGGCTGGCATCAATTCCCACACAAATAAAATAAGTTAGAAAATTGCCTACGTCTTTTTGACTGAGTGCTTTTATTAAAAGTTCAAACTTTATCCGCTCAGTCTCGTTCTAATAAGGTCTAGCATGCCAAAGCTGTTTTCTACTAGCTCTAGATGGTTTAGCTACACAAGATGTTTTATGGGTGAGATTACTTGATGAGTTGATATGTTTTTAATATTAATGAAAGCCAAAATTCAAATATATAGGATAGATAAAGGAATTATGAAGTAAGAGCTCGCAATCAAGCTTTTGAGATTTTGCCATGAGGCAATGCTTCTATGCAGAGAAGTTCACATAAGGGTTCAGATGTGCTGAAAATAAGGAAGTCTTTTCTGAAATCTGCTAGTCCATTTCACTAACCCAATAGGACAATGAGTAGAGCATTGGCATCCAGATGTCAAAAAAGTAATGTATCTGTCTATAGAGATACTGAACTGAAATTGAAGTTCAAAGGCTTCAAGAAACTTGTTTACCAAGGCTACGGAACTATTATCTTCATGGAAGTGGCTCAGAAATAGAAGTTCAAGGGCTTTAAGAAACTTGTTTATTACGGAAAATATGTCATGCAACTTGAGTCAGGCTACTAAAAGCAACAAATTCTTCTCAAAAGAAAAACAGAAATGCAGATGTTATTTTCCAGCAGTCAGATTGTAACACTATCAACCCCAAAAAAGATTGATTATGAAAGCTGCTACAACATCCTTATTATAAGACAAGCATTCCCTTCTTCTCTTTTACTAAAGGTTGATGTGCTCATATTGAAAAGCATGACATGTTTAGGATTTTAAAATCATTAGAAGATAATCTTGGATGCAGAGTTTGCTTAGCCTTTGTTTTTGACAGAGAATCATTAGAAGATAATCTTGGATGCAGAGTTTGCTTAGCCTTTGTTTTTGACAGAGAATTGTCTGAGAGAGAAAAATGTCGCCTCAATTATCTAATTGCAAATCACTCCTTGCTTTCTCTCTCCTTTTAAAACACAATACAAACTGCAAGCAATAAGCATGTCTATTTTTACCTTGCCAGATCCTAACATCTTCTGTAAGATTTTGGTAAACTGGTGTTGCCGACCACACAAAATAACCACCAGGACGCAGTAAGCGGTTCAGCTCCAATAAAAGCATACCACCTGCAAGGCAACACCTCATTAACCCACAACCTATGCGGAAAAAAAAAAACAGTTTCCAAGAGAAAAAAAAGTACCTTCAATGTGCCATGGGACCCTGCAGCGGGCACAGTGAATAACATCATAAACCCTACCAGGGAATGGGAGCCTTTGGGTGCCCATGACAGCTGATATAGCTGGAATTCCTCTTTCAAGAGCAAATTGTACTTGAGCCTCGTGCTCATCCTTGGGAGCAAATGACATGGTAAGCACATCCCTGTCAAATAAATAGCCTCCAAAGCTAGCAACTCCACAGCCAACATCCAAGACGACACGGGTTCGTTTCCCCCATGCTATATCAGGCAGTGCCTGCAACAATAAGATAAAATTGTAGCAATGTAAAACATGACAACGTAAATGAACAATCAATCTTTTTCTAAGCAGGCCTCAAGAAATACTTTGTAAAATACTTCATACAACATTTGCAAACTATCTCATTTAATAAACAAGAAAGTAAATGACCATAACAAGAAAATGATAATCTGATTACACATATTCATTTATAACGAAAATAGAAGTATTAAGTAGATAGAAGCGAACCTCTTGAATTTTGTCAATGTAGTGGAGCGCACCATGTTTGAACTGAGTTCCACCCCCTGGAAAAGTGAGGTACTCTCCAGACACTTTCACCCAATTCTGGTGCCCCTTTACGACGGCAAGCTTGGTATGAGGGACATTGTGGTACCAGATCTGCATTATAGATGTCGTCAGAACAAGAAGGAAGAATAAGAGATGAAGATAATATCATACATTTTAATCTTAAATTAATCAGACAGTCCTAACCATACCTTGTCCCGGCTATTCGGCCACTTAATTGGTCGTTGGTATCCCTCTGGAAGAGGTACAAGGCATGATGGGCCCTCTTCAGGGCAATGCCTCTCTCGATGTTCATAATGCTTAGTGCTATGAAGTTTTTTGATAGCTTCCGTATTGTCAAGACAAGGAATATAATCTGCCCCAGCATATGAGTTGCAAAGTTTCCAGCTGTATTCAACAATTTGTCCATTTGATGAAGCCTTCTGTACTTCATTCTCATTTTTCGACTCAGCAGCTTGTGTTTTCCAATCTCCGCTTGAGGTGTTGGTCTCTTTTAAAATTTCTGATTGAGCCCCATCGGGAAACACCTCTTCCTTTGCTTGATTCTCGGTTCCATTCTCATCAGACTTCTGTCCATCCCCTTTGCCTTGGTTGTCATCTGCCTTTTCATCTACACCACCTTGACCCTTCTCGTCCTGTGACACATTATCATCAGATTTCTCATCCTGCTCCAGTTTCTTTTCTCCACTAGGTTGTTCTTCAGTATTTGCAGTTCCTTCAGAATTCTGTTCCGAATTCTTGTCTTGGCCATTTGCCTCGACGCCTTCTGTGTTTGCATCACCACCTTCACTACTCCCATTCACATCACCAGGAGTCTGACCTGTCTGTGATTCGTCGGAATCATTTTTCTTTTCCTCGGTGTCTGTAGCAGGATTTTCTCCTTGGGATGTCTCTTCAGTTTTTTCAGTTACTTTCTCAGTCAAATTCTGGTCATCAGAGTTGCCGTCGTTATCTCCTGCTGTAGCATCAACGTTAGTATCTCCTGACTTATCCTCAGATATCCTGGATTCAACCACGGGAACTTGCTGATTCATCTCTGAGTTAGTATCTTCGGCCGGAGACATATCCACAGGCACTACGGTCGATGATGTCATCATCCAAACTCCAACCAAGCAAAGAGCAACAAACACGACAAGGGTCGCCGTCGAGCAGTAGGACGAGGACTTCCTGTCATTCCTCGGGCCTTTGCCTAATGCCATTCTGTCTCATATACAAAAGTCCTTCCAATAGTGTATCTGAAAATTACAACAGAAAAGAAACCCAAAAAAAGTTAAACTCTCCAGTGATCTTCTCTAAAGAAGACTATCTAAGATCTGAATACAATATCTACAATGTAAAACATCAACAAAATTACCCCAAAAAAAAAAAAAAAACTGCTCAACTTCGATTAAAGATTTAAGTAAACCAGCAAGCACACAGAGTTTTGGGCTAATGGAATGTATTCCAGTGAAGCAACACCTAAATTCAGCTCATCACTGATCACTCTCTCGCTAACATGTAGACCTCTCTAATACAATATCAATAAAACAAACAAATAAACAATATTTGAGCACTAATCTAGAAGATCTAGGGGATTGATGCAGATCTCTGAGTCTAACTTGCTAGATCTATCACTAGTTCAATGTGACTAAAGGAGTCAATAGCTGCCTAACTCAATCGAATCGTCATCACGTTATCAGCAGTAACAGTATGTCCTGTTCTTAATTAGCAAGCACGGATCTTTTCTTCCTATAATCAACACACAGGAAATTTTGTTACTTTCAAGCTACAAGTAGTAATTAACACTTGGAGATCAACATCTAGATCCAAAAAAAATCCCGCCAAAACCAAGAAATTACAAGCAGAGCTCCAAATCACTAAGAACAACATCAGATCTGAATCTCTTTCACCACGAAAACTTCAAAATGAATTACTAAGAAAAGCCTCGAAAAGATGAAAACCGATCAGATTCGTACCTTGTTTGAGGTGAGAACGAACTCAGATCGAGCACCAAAACGAAGAGATCTGAAGGGATCAGTATGAGAGAGGCGAGAGGGCTTTCTCCCCTTACCCACAGTGAGGAGAGAAGGCAGCAAGTCTCGAGAGTATATAAAGAAAAAATCGCCCGATCTCAAATCAAAAAAAAAAAATAAAAAAATTATTAAGTCCTCGAGATCGAATAAATTATTATTTTACCGGCGGGGGAGAACGGGAACGGGGTGGAGTAACGGTGACAGAACAGTACGGCCACAGACGGCCGTTATGTTATAAGTTGGGTTTTAAAGTCAGCTGTCCCTCTGGCTCAGTTTATTGCAGAGAACGATAGAAGACTTGGTTGCTGACGTCAGCAACGAATTTTAGAGGTCATTTGTGTTTACTCTTAGGTGCACGTTAAGTTTGAGGGGGATTGAGGGACAAGGAGTCAATTTCCGTTCGGGGCAGTGACAGTGTACACCGCGTAGAGAAAGGAGTAGGACAGAAGGGCGCCTTGGGTTTGGCTGAAAACGGACAGATAGTGCGGGCCGGCCCGATTGGGCTGACCATGATAATTACCATAATGACCTTTGTCTATTATATTTCTTTTCTTTTATGGGATATTATTAAATGTGAGCCCCTGACTTAAAATCGCATTTACAATAGGCCCTTTGACAAAACACAAGAAAAAGCTCTGTCACCTAATTTTCCAATTTCACCTTGTTTAAAACTGGCATATGCGCACAAAACCTGTTTTTATGCCCAGTAGTATAGTTCAGCAACACTAAAAGTATGCTATTTGTAATGATAATCTACTACTCGTTACTAAAACATGTTAACTTCATAGCAAAAATGTGACATCGACAGCTATTTTTCCCTTATAATACTTCAGTTACAATTGAACTTATTCTACTTGTCACCTTTCTTCCATACAACGTGCGTTAAATAGAGAAGTCATCTAATGTCTAACGGGTTTAACTCTTTCTTTCTCTAAGATTTTACCCTCTCTTTTATGTATTTCCAATCTTTAATCTTTTCGCTTTTATAGCTTTACATACGGCTTATACTTTAATGTAACTATTATAGCATTAATGATACTATCTTATTCATAACAAGTGGTATTGCATTTTGTGCTAAGCATGCTACTTTTAGGACTATGACTTATATTTTCTCTATGTCTAAAGTGGTTGTTCTAGTCACTCGAGGTGTTTAGCTGTTCAATAATTATAGCGATAGTCGAAAATAACAATTATCGTATAAATGTAGCACTTTTTATATGATAACAAATTGAAGATTTGAGTAATTTCAACATAAAAGAAAAATAAAGTTGATATAAAAGAGAAAATTAGCATCCAAGCAATCTATTTTGTCATCATCTTATAAATAACTTCATTTGTAACAATTGTCAAGACACATCGAACTGAAAGAGTGAGGACAAAATAAATAAGAAAAACGACCCAAGACGGGGATTCAGATAGGGAAAGGAGCGAGTTGAACAACAATCATTGAGCAACACCAGGTGGATTAGAGGACTGCTTTATAATTGGATCGGGGGGCTTAAATAAAATTTTGCTAAATGCAATTTCAAACAAAGACTTAAAGTAAATTTTCCAACGGCAAAGAACTTGAGTGTAATTATGAGGCTAAGTCAGGAGAGACTGTCGGCGAGCAGCAGCAGCGTGAGTGTAGTGATGGTCCAAGCGCCATGTGGGGCGAAATCGCGGGGCGCCGACAAAATCCCTAGATCTCTCTCTCTCTTACCATTCGGTTCAGATCCACGGAATAATATTCTACTCTTTCTATTTATTACCTTTAGTAAGAAAGAATCTAGACAGCACCAGAAGCACACCCAAAAGTTGCACTGCTTGTTTCCACGCGGGCCCCACAAAGCTGGACTCTGTGTGGGAAAATGTGGGTTCCTGTTGTCGTCAGTGACAATTAACAGCATGGGAGGATGACTTTGTCGGTGGAAGAAGCCGTGAAGTTTCCTTTCAACGGATATGAGAAGCGGTGACGTCTCCGTTCTGACTCCGTTATAATTTGGTGAGGATGCATTGTGAAAATTCTTTTCTGGTTCAATTCCATTGTCTAAAGACCAGAACCCCGCCACCAAATCTAGGATCCATACTCAACCTAACAAGCTTATTTTTCTTTGTGCTAATCCTCTATCTAATTCCTCTCTGGTCTTTGTTGGATACAGGGATGTAAACGATTCGGATACGAATCCGATATTGATATTGTCGTATCTGTATCTGTTTTCTTACAGTGAATACAGATATGAATACGGATAACGTTTGAATAGTGATTTTAATATTCATATTTATATAAAATGAATTCAGATTCTAATCAGATACGAAATTTTAGTTGGATAAAAATGAATACATCTGATAATTTATTAGGAAAACAGGTTCAAACTTTATTTTACATATTTTTTTATATTAAAATAAAAAAATATCTCAATTTACACAACTCGTGATATTAAATGAATCACATGCAACGAGGCATATTTTTGAATTTGCTAACATATATTCGGTTATTTGGAAATTTTAAACATTTGCAATGAATTTTATAAAATATATATAGTTGTATATAAAATTTGTATTTTTTTTTATATATGATCTCTCTGTTTTAGATTATTTTATAAACAAAATTATCTTAAAACTCTAGCCATGTGGTAACTTATAAAAATATGTTATTAGACTTCATAAGCTCAAGCTTTGAGTGTAACTTATGTTTTTAAATTTTTTTCTATTTTTTCTTGTTATATTTATATACACTCTGAAATTCTTATTATATTTATGTTCACATTAAAAAAATATCTTTCATCAGTCGCTGCTCTGTGCCCAAATGATTTAGTGCTCTAAAAAAACTATCATACCAAGTATAGTTGTATAACTTATCATATATAGTTGTATAACCTATCATAGATATGGGTCTAATGTTACAAAATATTCAAAGAAAACCAATTAATATGTGATAAAAAAATGCTATTAATTTCTAGTTGATACTAAAAAGAGATGACTTATTCTGGAAAATATAATTGATTGGATGAATTAGAATTCAAACCCAATAAACTAAATAAGAACTATAGATTTAGTGTATTTGGCTTGGTTTATTAGTGAGCTGGATTTAACCATGGACTGTGAAAATTTATAGTCCATAAAAATGCTATTAATTTATAGTTGATGCTAAAAGAAATATGACTTATTCTGGAAAATAGAGTTGAATTTCAATTGGATGAATTAGAATTCAAACCCAATAAACTAAATAAGGACTGTAGATTTCGGGTATTTGGCTTGGGTTTATTAGTGGGCTGGATCCAACCATGGATTATGCAAATTTAATTATTTCACTTCTATTGTCCATGCAAACACCGAAAAAGAAAAATGAGAAAACTACTTTTCTTTTCTCTTTTCTTTTTTCATCTCTCTTTTACACAATCATTTCCTCATTTCAAAGGTACTACAGTTAATTTTGTGGTCATATATATCTCATTTGTAATAAGTTGTAACTCAAAACAAATAATTTTGTGTTCATGTAAATCTCGTTTGCATTCAAATTACAGTGTAATTTTTTTCATAATTAATTTTATTTTAATATTATTTTGCGATTAATATTGCGGTCAACTTTTCCACTTCCACTTCCACTTCCACGTTACCATCCAAACTTGATTTTATTATGTGGTCTATAATATGCGTGAAACATGCTCAAAATTATCTAATCCATCAAATCAAAATCTCAATTTAATTAGGATTTTGATAAAGAAAAGTATCAAACTATAATCTTAATCTCATAAAAGATTTAAAAAAGTTTCTTCTTGATCTTGTTCAAAAATCGCTTAATCAACTTTTAAGTTCTTCGCTGGTGAGGCCTAGCTTACTGGTTAATGGATGAGGTTGGTTATAAGTAGTCTCATGTTAAAAAGTTTCAGCTACTAGGGGTGAGTATCGGTCGGTTCGGTTCCGTTTTTTTTTAATTTTTATAAAATCGAACCGATCGATTAGACTTAGTAATCGAACCGAACGGATTCGACTCAGTTCGGTTCGGTTTTTCAATTTTTTCAGTTGAGCTAATATATTGCCATCATTTCTTACATTTTTAAATCACCATTATATTACTATCCTTTAATATTCTAATCTTAAATATCCATTACCCAAATTTGAAATAAGAAAAAGATCATAAACTTAATGTGAATTGAAAATTTCATTTCTAAAACTTTTACATTGTATTTCAGCTCTTATATCAAAACTCATATAATTATTACTAACTTTTAATAATAAGAATGAAAAAAATATATTAATATAAATATTATTCTCAATTGTGATGGTGTACTTCATAGTTTTTACATATTTAACATAAAAAAGATGGTATTACTAAAAGTAATGAGATAAGCGTCCACTAGTTTTTATTATGAATTATATGATTCACTAAATTGAATTTGAGTAGGGGGATATGTAGGGTGAGAGATTCGATTCGGTTCGGTCGGGTTTGGGTTTTTGGACACAAAATCGAAACCCGACCGAATTAGAGCGGTCGGTTCGGTTCGGGTTCAGGTTTCGGTCTTTAGTCGGTTATTTCGGTAATAACCGAACTCTGCTCACCCCTATCAGCTACGACCTATGGAGTTTTCATATGCATATCATGTGTATTTTTTTCTATCAGACTATTAAAGAAAAAAATAAAATAATCAACTAGTAGACATTTCACTCTCAAAATATAAAACAACAATTGAACTCACATCCAACTGGGTTGTTTATATCCAACCAAGATATTGAGCCCTAATCAGGAATCCAGATGAGTAAGCTCTTGGGTTGGGTTGGGCTGAAATATCTGTGTGATGGGGGGCCACACAATATCTGTTGGATCCAGTTAATTGCGCCGTGATTTCTCTCGTCATGGCCGGCCGCGCCCACCAACTGCTCGCACTGGACCTCACCCACCGCTTGTCAGTTGATGATCACGTGTATGGGAGAAATAATTCAATGCCCGAATTTTGAACCCGATTTAATTTTATGCTCAAGTACTTTCGGTGTACAGAATAACGGGTAATTCAAGAATGATAATAAATGTAATCTCTGTTTTTATTCTCCTTCACTAATATAGGATTGTTAATGGGTTCGGGTGGCTCCAAGGCACGATTGGCTGGCATGAAGAAGTTTGCCACGTGGGTCGACATGATAAGCTCTGGTCGTGCTTGGGCTGTAAATTTTACGGCCCACACAGTTTTGGATCGTGCCTGGGTTCACTAGGCTTGGCACGACATGGTCCATGGCAGTAGTGAAGACACAAATTGTAACACACCATTCTCAGAATACGTATTTAGATACGTATTCTTATTTTCTGATTGTATTCTTTTAATTTTCCTTCATATTTATTTTGTATTATGATTATTTATATCACCATTTGGTATTTGGATCCGGATTCCTGATTTCAGAATCAATCCGAGTCTGAACCGGGGACCCGATCCTAGACATTGCTCGATTTGGTGTTTCCGATAGTCAAATTTGACCAATTTCAGTTTCATACATCATTTTCCAATATTTTAGATTTTTCATGATTTACTGAAATTTTTCTGAATTAAATTGTAAAATCTTCAAAACCAGTATCGACCGGTGTTGCCGATCGATTTTCAGATTTTTAATTTACAAACGGAATCGAATTTCTAGAAACTCTTTCACATTATTTTTTAAAATCATATTTTCTATCTAAATGTATTTTTGGAGATTTTCTTGAATTTATCAATATTCCACCTGATTTAGCGTCAACCAGTATCACTAGATGATTTCAAATTTTTATTTTGGAAATAAGATTTTATTTCAAAAAATTGATTTCATATTATTCTTCAGGATGATATTTTTCATCTCTGAGAGTTTTTGAGAATTTTTCGGAATTTATCAAAATTTCGCCGAGCCGATGTAGACCGTATCAATGGTTAATTTCAGGATTTCTATTTTAAAAATGAGATTTTATTTCTGAAATCCGATTTCACTATGTGCTTTAAAATAATATTTATTATTTTAAAAAAATTTGGGCATCATTCCGAGTTAATTCATTTCCGAGCTTTTCCAAAGTTTTCATTGTTTTCCCGAACTCCGAAATTTTATCCAGATGTTTCCCCATTATTTTTCTATTTTCTAAATTTTTTCATCCACTCATAATTTTCCCTCTTTTTATTTCTTTTTCTTTCTTCTAAATTTTTCTCAAAATTTCTACACCACACAATAAATATCTCAACTACCATTCTCTCTCCGCATTTATAGCAAGTTCACCAGCTCATCCTTTTGTCTGAGCTGGGCCCAATCTACACTCGAACTTCATCCCCGTGTCTGAGAATTTTTAGCCAGACGACAGGTCTCATTTTAAATTACACCACTCCCCTGTGTATATGCATACTCTTTCATATTTTTACTCTCTCTCCTTCATCTTTCCTTTTTCTTCTTCTCCATCCAACCAACGCACCCAACCCCACGGTAGCCCCCGCGCCACCCCTGGCCGGCCAACCTCCGGCGGCCCTTGGCCACCACTTTGGACACCATCTCCTCTCTCTTTCACTTTTTAATAACTCCCCAAACACCATCTCCAACTTCATTTCATAACTCCATAACCACCATCACCAAAACACCCAACTACCACCAACTTCTTCACCATCTCCACCACCACCTACACCACCTCGGCCACCAGCAATCACACCATCTTCCTCTCCTCGGGGTGCTCATTCCAACGAGCTATAGTTTCACTCTCCGACACACCGTTTCTGTAACTCCAAAAAATCCCATTTTGAACTACACTTGCACCATCAATCCTCCCTTTCTTTGGGCACGGGCTGCCGCCTCTCTAGGCCGGACCTCCGGTGCGCTTCCCTGCCACCTGTCCCGGCGCCGCCCGGCCAAACCAGGCCGGCCATCCCTCTCCTCTCCTTTCTCTTCCCTTCTTTTCTCTTTCCTTCTTTCTTTCTTTCTTTCTTGCTTTTTCTTCCTTCTTTTTCCCTTCACTGATTTTACAGCAACTCCACCTTTCATAGCCTAGTCGTCCTGTGCATGCTCCTCTTCCTTCCTTTCTTTTCTTTCTTTCTTTCCTTCTTTCTTTTCTATCTTCACTGTTCTTGATTTACAGAGAAGTAATTATCTCTGTTTTCTGTTTTTGCAAAAGAGACACCCCTTCTCAATTCCTCTCTCACTCTTGTGTCTCTCTCTTTCCCCCAGGCATCTAACCTGCAAGTGTGGGTTGGCTATTGCTCGGGTTTGGGTTGATTCAGGCTGGATAATGCAAGATTGATGGCTCCTTAATCTCTCTCTCTCTCTCTCTCCCTCCCTCCCTCTCTCTCCCTCCCCCCTCCTCACCCCCTCTCGTTGGCTACTAAACGCGGACTCACCCCATGTTTAAGTGCCCGCGACTTGTTAAACGCGATATTCGCGTCTTAGCCTTGTGACGCGAGGCTCGACCTTCGCGTAACGCGACTCCCGCGTTTACGACTGTTGGCCCAATGGCCTTCCACTCTAGTTTTGATGATGATCAACACTCATGTAGTTATGTCTACTAATATTCTTGTGTTTCTAAGTTTCAGATCATTAACAGGATATTAGTTGGTGATTAGCTTCAACAAGATGATTAGAAGCTATTCATGATGATTCCGGTGCCAAAGCTTAAAGATCATACCTTTGCACTTGGAGAATCACGGAGTTTGGACCAAGTCTACTTGAAGATGGAAGATCGACAAGAAGACTTAGGTATCTAGTTTAGAGTTTGTGTTTTAGATCCATATTTGTAAAGCTTAGTTTAGTTGATATGCTCAAGTGAACACAAAACACACACGTTTCATGATTTGGTTTTTGGTTTTCATGAATAATAGATCAAAACAAGTTTACCTTATACTTATGTATATTAGATATGGTCTAGATATACATACATGCTTTAAACTTGCTAGACAAACTTATTTTGACTATCCTATTCATGTTTTGGAAAAATCAAGTTTGACAAAATACAAGGTTTTGTTTTTGATAAAATTTGCAAGACTCAAAAATGAATTGATATGTTGATATATTGTCTTGAAATTTTTACCACATGTTTATGTTTTAACATAAAATGATAAAACAAGTTTTATGGAATTTTCAGAAATGATAAAAAGTTTTTATAAAATATTTTTCCCAAATTTTTCTGACCTTGTTTTGTGCTGACAGGCTGGTCGGTCGACCGTCACGGTCGACCGGACCAAGGGCCGGTCGACCGATGTGCACAGACGTGCACGTCTGTTGGGCACAGACACGGTCGACCGGGACGGTCGACCGAGTTGAGAGCTCTGCTCTCGGGTTTTCTCGGTCGACCGGGCCGGTCGACCGCAGTTGCCCAACGGTCATAATTCTGACCGTTGGCGGTCGACCGGACCGGTCGACCGGTGGCCTGTCAGGCTGCCACATCAGCCTAACGGCTAGTTTTGTATAGGGGCTATATAAACCCCATCTCTTTGGGGATTTTGGCCAAGTTTTTTAAGAGAAAAATGTTCAGTTTTCTGAAGTGTTTAAAAGAGTTTTCAAAAGAGTTTTAAGTGCAAAAACTTCTCATCTTTATTGTTTTAGGGTTTTTGGAAAATCAAAGAAAAATAGGTTTTTGGGATTTTTTCTTAGATCTTCAATTCTATCATATTGCAAGTATTTTCCCAAAGATTTTTCTTTATTGCTTGTTTCCAAAAACACTTGTTTTCCATACTTGAGCTATCTTCTATCCTAAACTATTAGGATCTTTGTTTTGTGGAAAAAGAAAGAAAAAGAGAGTTTGTGGTTTTGGAACCACTTGTTGTAAACCCTCCTTCATTTGTTGTATCCCTCTTCGGTAGAGGTGATCGGAGTGGTATTGGTTGTGAGCCTCTTAGGTAGAGGTGGAGTTTGGTTGTGAGCCTCTTCGGTAGAGGTGTGTGGATTGGTTGTTGTATTGGCTACGGGCCTAACCCCTCGGTTGTGAGGAGGTTGTTGTTTGAGAGAGGAGTTTGGTACTCCTAGAGTTGTAAGAAATCCTCTTCGGTAGAGGTTCCCTCGGTGGGAGTTGGGATAGTGGAAATCCTACACGGTGGTGTAGGCGGGGATGTAGAGCAAGGTGCTCGAACCTCGAAACAAATCTTAGTGTTTGCGTTGTGATCCATTGTCTCTCTAACTCTCTCTCTCTCTTATTATTGTGCAAAGCATCATACTTATCATCATATCATACTTGCTTGTGTTGAGCATTGATTCATTCATATCATATATTGCTTGTGTTGTGTATATTTCATATTGCCTTGCATTTATTCATATTGCTATCCACTCTTATATGCTTGGCTTGATTGTGTGTATTTCACATTGCTTGGACTGCTTGTGTGTGTGTGCCTAACTTATACTCATCCAACAAGAGCTTCACATAGCACCTCAACCCATTTAATGGGGAATCAAGAGGAGTTAGTCCAGAGCCTCGCAAGGGGAATTCGGCTACACTTGTTGTATTGTATTAGTTTGTGCATAATTTGCAATTAGCTTCCGCATTTAGCGCACTTAGTTTGTATTTAGTTTCTTAGATTAGCACTTACACCTATTCACCCCCCTCTAGGTGTTTTTCAATTGGTATCAGAGCTAGTGCTCCTGATACTTAGGCTTAACATCCTAGGAGTGATCCATTTGCTTGCTAATCTCATTTGCATTTGTTTGTTTGCACATTCATATATAGTTTACCATGGACTTCATGACCCCTCCTAGTTTTGACCCTTCCAACATTGATGTTTGGAAGTATAGGATGTCCATGTACCTAAAAACCCTAGGTTTGCATGTTTTCCTTGCCGCCACCAAGAGATGTTATCTTGGTGATTGCAATCATATAGGGGCAAATGCACAAGCCCTAGAGGCTATTAGAAGCACTTTATCAAAAGAATATCTTTTACGTGTTTCTAATCTTGATTCCGCTTTTGTAGTGTGGAACAAATTGACCACCACCACCACCTCGGAGCTTCAAGTTCAAATTCAAGAAGAGGAATCTAGTGGAGAATCCAATTCACAATGCTTCATGGTCCAAGGGAATGACTCCCTTGAGGTACAATCGAAAACTCAACTAGATAGTAATGATTGTGCTAGTTCTTCAATGATTTTGTTGATCCCCATGCTTTAAATGAAGAACTATCTATTGTTTGTGAAAAACTAATAGAAAAATATAACTTGTTGAAAAGAAGAGTCTAGGCATTAATAATGAAAATAAAATTTGATTGCTAGACTTGATGTTGTTTTGCAAGAGAAAGAGGAGATTGCTAATGAAAGGGATTCATTAAAATCTCAACTTGGTCTTGCACTTAAAGAAAATGAGTTTTTGAAAAATAAAAATGATTGCCATGTTCTTTTGAAGAAAAATGAAAACTTGTCTTCAAAAATTGATTTTGTTTTAAAAGAGAATGTTGATTTGAAAAATAAAATTGTTTCTATTTCAAATGATCTAGATGTTTGTTTAAGAAAAACATTGTTTTGCAAAATAAGATTGATGCACATGTTTGCCATGCTAGGGTAGCATCACACACCTCACCTATTGCATGCCACACTTCTTCTTCTAAGATTAATGATGATATTTGTTTGCTTAAGAAGAAGGTTGATTGTTTGGGCTCCACTATGAGCCAATGTGCTTTGAACCACACTCGGTTGGAAACCTTGGTTCGAAAGAAACAAGTTCCATCCTTTATGCATGCACACCCTCCACGACATACACATGCTCCTCACGGACACCATCA
This sequence comes from Agave tequilana, assembly GCA_038442645.1. Lineage (NCBI taxonomy): Eukaryota > Viridiplantae > Streptophyta > Magnoliopsida > Asparagales > Asparagaceae > Agave > Agave tequilana. The sequence goes on along the minus strand of JAVJIF010023033.1, from coordinate 25,078 downwards.
ACACATGTATGCTCATGTGTACTCATGTACACATTGTGGACGTAAGGGCCACCTTGCTAAATTTTGTTATGATAGATTACATACTCCTAATTTAGCAAAGAAGTTTGTTTGGGTTAGAAATGAGACTAACCCCCATGGACCCAAAAGAGTATGGGTACCAAAGACCACCCCTCCTATTATTTTTGATGTAGGTGTGGGCTCTCACATGACGTGAGAGTAATAGCACCTTGGAGTGAATGCGTTCCGGACTTCATGGAAATCAAATTGGATGCATCACTTTCAAGGGAAGATTTGGTGGAGATGACCACCATGTTTTGGAGATAAGGAGAGTTGCTTCTTCGGTTTTGGTAACAATCCTTTACTCCCATTTATTGTTTACTTGCTTTTCATGTTCATAGTTTATAGCATGTTTTTATTGTCATTGGATTAGTATGTTCATTCCATGTTTATTAGATCCTTGACATACATGTAAATATTTGAGACCACATGCTTATATGATCCCATACTTAGTGTTCTCACTTTTGTTTAAGCTATAATGTACATCATGAATCTAATACATGTGAATTTACATAGTAATCATGTTTTAGTTTTATCATGATGATTTTTATATTGTGTTTTGATGCTTCATGTCTTGAATATTTGTTTAAGTGTTAGTTTTCATTAAGACTAGGTATATACTTATGCATATAGTGGGCCACAAATAAATCTATATATGTTGAGCTTGAATGCTTATTTGAACCCATTAGATGTGCTAGTATAGTCTAGTTTTGATGATTCATACATCTTATACTTGTATTCTTATTTTTGAATGTGTTTTATGATTGTGTATTTCACTTCATGTATATGTTTGTATTGCCAAACTTTAAGATATACATGTATACCCCTTGAGTCATTTGCCTTTCATGCAAATCTATATTGGACTCAATTGTGTTTAGGGATATGTATGTATACTTCATGATTGACAATTCATACATATACCTTGAAATGAAATTTGTTGTGATGAAAATTTAGTCTTTCATGTTTCATGTATTTATGTTTAACTTCATGTATATGTCCATCTAGTTCAAACTAATCTTATACATATACATCTTTTTGAGCCACGTGCCTTCATGAATATACATTTAGTGGACTCGTTGAGTTTTGGATATGTATGTATATTTTAGCTTGTATTAGACATACATATGCCTTGAAGATTAAATAAGTAGTTTTATATGATTTTTCATGTTTTTGATGGAATTATGTTTTAAGGAATAATTGAGCTTAATGAAATATTTTTCATGATTATGATCTTCACATATTATTTGTACACTCATATCTATTGCTCATGTTTTGTTTCTCATGAGGTATGCTTTATTGGTTAGAGTGATGATTATCATGTGAATTTCATTTTTTTGTTTTATTCCTTACTTGAAGGATTTCGTGCTAGTTAACAAGTTTTCCATTTAACTAGTTGCGGTGTTCTTCATTTTGGTAGTGATTTTCAAACAAAACTACATTTTCAAATCTATTTTTGAAAACCCCTACCTTCCAAGGGCGGTAGGATGGGAGATCATGTTCATGTATGCCCTAAATTGAAAATCTTTAAAACTTGAATTATGATTGGGTGGTAGATAATATGATGTATACACTTGAACTTATTGTTATGTCAATTGGTATCATTGAACTCTTTCAATTGGTATCATTTTGATCTTCTTGTATACTCATATATGTTTTGTATGTATGTATGCTTTAAATTCCAAGTATATCAATTTCTATTGGTATCTATTTTTCATACATATATATGTTTGTGTTTATGCTAGTGCTTGAGTTTCAATTTTGTTTAAATTGATTACTTTTAAATTGTTATCAAGACTATGCATGACTTTAGTTTGTATTTCATAAAGGGGGAGAAAATTTGATTTTGTATTTCAATTGGTATTTGTACTCCCACTCTTTATGATTAAAAGTTGTTATTTTGAACATATGATATCAACATCAAATTTGTTTATATATTTTCAAAATGAAATATATTCTTACAATTGGTATCAAAATTTGTGTTTAGACATTCAAAATTTGTTATGTTGTTTTACAATTGGTAATTTGTTATGTTTAATTACAATTGGTATCTCAAAATGTTGTTTAAAGAAAATATTCAAAGTTTTGATTTGTATTTCCTATATGCAAGGAGAGCTTAACATCTCTCTTACATATAAATTCATGTTGAGTATATTATAAATTGAGGAGCTTGACAACTCTTCTTTATATGATATACGTGTGTAGGGGGAGCTTCACATCTCCTCTTATGCATTACATAATATGTGTTATGTGAATTGGGGCTTGTCATCCCTTTTTCATGTAATGCATATGTGTAGGGAAGCTAACTTAGCGTCTTCCTCTTCATGAATGTATATAGCATATAACATATATTGATCCTTATTTATTGGTATCAAGATGCTTCATTGACATATTTTTTAATTGATATCATGTTTGTAGTCACCCCTTATTGACTTTGTTTTTTTTTTTTTTTTTAGACAAAGAGGGGGAGAACATTGTTTGCATTGTTTTGATTGACAAAAAGGGGAAGAAAGATTTTTACCCCTCATTTTATCTATGGTTTTGATTGTTTACCCTTTGTTGATGATTGACAAAAAGGGGGAGAAGTATTTGAGTTTTATATGCATGCTTATGTTTTATATGCATATATTATGTTTTAATATCAAGAATATTAAGTTTAATTGTTTATTAAGTTTAATTGGTATCCAAAGAGCTTGCTTTGTATTGTTGTAATTGGTATCTAGAACTTGCTTTGTTTTTGGATATTCCATGTGGTATCTAGAGTTTTTATTGTTTATGCATTATCATTCTTGCATATTTATGTTTATTTGTTTATGCATGAGTTAAGGGGGAGCTTCCTTGAAGCTTATCTTTAATCCATGCATATATAACTCCATGAGTTTTGTCATCATCAAAAGGGGGAGATTGTTGGCCCAATGGCCTTCCACTCTAGTTTTGATGATGATCAACACTCATGTAGTTATGTCTACTAATATTCTTGTGTTTCTAAGTTTCAGATCATTAACAGGATATTAGTTGGTGATTAGCTTCAACAAGATGATTAGAAGCTATTCATGATGATTCCGGTGCCAAAGCTTAAAGATCATACCTTAGCACTTGGAGAATCACGGAGTTTGGACCAAGTCTACTTGAAGATGGAAGATCGACAAGAAGACTTAGGTATCTAGTTTAGAGTTTGTGTTTTAGATCCATATTTGTAAAGCTTAGTTTAGTTGATATGCTCAAGTGAACACAAAACACACACGTTTCATGATTTGGTTTTTGGTTTTCATGAATAATAGATCAAAACAAGTTTACCTTATACTTATGTATATTAGATATGGTCTAGATATACATACATGCTTTAAACTTGCTAGACAAACTTATTTTGACTATCCTATTCATGTTTTGGAAAAATCAAGTTTGACAAAATACAAGGTTTTGTTTTTGATAAAATTTGCAAGACTCAAAAATGAATTGATATGTTGATATATTGTCTTGAAATTTTTATCACATGTTTATGTTTTAACATAAAATGATAAAACAAGTTTTATGGAATTTTCAGAAATGATAAAAAGTTTTTATAAAATATTTTTTCTCAAATTTTTCTGACCTTGTTTTGTGCTGACAGGCTGGTCGGTCGACCGTCACGGTCGACCGCACCAAGGGCCGGTCGACCGGGCCGGTCGACCGATGTGCACAGACGTGCACGTCTGTTGGGCACAGACACGGTCGACCGGGACGGTCGACCGAGTTGAGAGCTCTGCTCTCGGGTTTCTCGGTCGACCGGGCCGGTCGACCGCAGTTGCCCAACGGTCATAATTCTGACCGTTGGCGGTCGACCAGACCGGTCGACCGGTGGCCTGTCAGGCTGCCACATCAGCCTAACGGTTAGTTTTGTATAGGGGCTATATAAACCCCATCTCTTGGGGATTTTGGCCAAGTTTTTTAAGAGAAAAATTTTCAGTTTTCTGAAGTGTTTAAAAGAGTTTTCAAAAGAGTTTTAAGTGCAAAAACTTCTCATCTTTATTGTTTTAGGGTTTTTGGAAAATCAAAGAAAAATAGGTTTTTGGGATTTTTGCTTAGATCTTCAATTCTATCATATTACAAGTATTTCCCAAAGATATTTCTTTGTTGCTTGTTTCCAAAAACACTTTTTTTCCACACTTGAGCTATCTTCTATCCTAAACTATTAGGATCTTTGTTTTGTGGAAAAAGAAAGAAAAGGAGAGTTTGTGGTTTTGGAACCACTTGTTGTAAACCCTCCTTCATTTGTTGTATCCCTCTTCGGTAGAGGTGATCGGAGTGGTATTGGTTGTGAGCCTCTTAGGTAGAGGTGGAGTTTGGTTGTGAGCCTCTTCGGTAGAGGTGTGTGGATTGGTTGTTGTATTGGCTACGGGCCTAACCCTCGGTTGTGAGGAGGTTGTTGTTTGAGAGAGGAGTTTGGTACTCCTAGAGTTGTAAGAAATCCTCTTTGGTAGAGGTTCCCTCAGTGGGAGTTGGGATAGTGGAAATCCTACACGGTGGTGTAGGCGGGGATGTAGAGCAAGGTGCTCGAACCTCGAAACAAATCTTAGTGTTTGCGTTGTGATCCATTGTCTCTCTATCTCTCTCTCTTATTATTGTGCAAAGCATCATACTTATCATCATATCATACTTGCTTGTGTTGAGCATTGATTCATTCATATCATATATTGCTTGTGTTGTGCATATTTCATATTGCCTTGCATTTATTCATATTGCTATCCACTCTTATATGCTTGGCTTGATTGTGTGTATTTCACATTGCTTGGACTGCTTGTGTGCGTGTGCCTAACTTATACTCATCCAACAAGAGCTTCACATAGCACCTCAACCCATTTAAAGGGGAATCAAGAGGAGTTAGTCCAGAGCCTCGCAAGGGGAATTCGGCTACACTTGTTGTATTGTATTAGTTTGTGCATAATTTGCAATTAGCTTCCGCATTTAGCGCACTTAGTTTGTATTTAGTTTCTTAGATTAGCACTTACACCTATTCACCCCCCCTCTAGGTGTTTTTCAACGACCCCCGCGGCCACCTCCGTGTCTTCCTCATCTCCGCGTTCACCACCAACCAACGCCACCTCTGCGTCCAGCTCCAACCCCCCATCTCCATTCAGCACCGCGTCTAGACCATCTCTACGTCCAACCCCCAACTCGCGTCCTCCTCTTCCCTGCGCCTCTTCTCTCTCTGTGTGTCTCTCTACTCTCTCTCTCTCCCCCCTTTTGCTTCTCTCTCTCTCTCTCCTATCTCTTATTCTCTTTCCCTCTCAAAAATTTTTATATATTAAAATATTTATATATCTTAATATATATTATGGCGCGTGCACGAGTTTCTGAAATTCCAGATTTCACAGCGTTTTCAGAGACTTAGGAAAGTGTTCTCGCTTTGTTTGGGTTTTTCCACTTTGACGGGAGATTTGTATTATTCATGTAAATTTTGAATTGTATATATATATTGGTGGACATGTATCAGTATTGATGATGCGATGAATATTTGTAATAGGGTAGTTTAATACTCGTTCTTGAATATATACATGTGCTATTTGGTTCTAACATCTTCTGCATGTACTTATTCAGCCTCCAAGCTTAACTACTCTGCAGTTCCACTATAATCTTCAGGTTTAACCTCTCTAAGGTTTTAAAAGTTCTCTGAACTTTTTATATGCTACGTCTGGTAGGTGGACCTAGCGTCAGCACTTTACTGCTAACTCCGTTCGAACGTAGTTGCCCTGTGAGCATGGCGGTACTGTGAGCGGTATTATGGCGTTCATGCGCATGCTGCAATATGTGCGTTTAGTTATGCTACGAGCGGTAACCGCACCAAGTGTGATAGCATCTAGTGTCGTACGTTAGCTTGACTTCAGCCCCGCTTGGCTCCGCTTGGATGTTTGATAGGTAGTAAAAAGTGCATATTTTCCAATACATTTATTATCACATTTTCATATTTATTCCTATAATTTTGCACATTTACTAATATTTTATTATTTATTATGTGCAGGCCTTGAGAAATAAAAATAAAAGAATAAAGCCTTAAAAGAAGCCCAAAAGCCTATGTTTAAAGCCCATTGCAAAAGTTGCAATTATCAAATATTAAAATTGCAATTACTAAGGGCAATAGTTGCAAATTCTAAAAGAAGAGGGAAGTATAGACTTCTATTCACCCTAAATACTTCAGGATGAGGATAAAAGCCAAAGAAGGAGAATTCAAGATCACAAACTCGTTGATAAAAGATTTGGATTTAGGGTAACTTGCTTCCCAAGTTATCCTAAAATCTCAAAATAAAGAGTCAGGATACAATTTCCAGAAGGATAAACCCAGATGGACGGACCAGAGGATGCCAAGCGAGAAAGCGCGTGGCATTTGGCTACAAAAGTGCCGCGTTTCCGCGGCAATCCAGAGGCGGTTGGCGATGCGTTTTCATTGAGGAATTGTACTGGGACTCTACTTCCTATATCTCCTATAAATACCCCTGCAGAGCAACAGAGAAGGGGCGTCCAGCGCAGTACAGAGCCAAAAGTTAGGGTTTTTAGGCTTTCTTCTAGTTTGTAGTTAGGTTTCTATTTTTCTTTTGTAATTTCTATTTTTTTTAAGAGAGAGAGAGGCCTATGTTGAGCGTGACACCGATGTACCCTCCTCTTTTCTGCCATTGATTAAAGCAATAAAGGTAATATTTTTCTTATGTTCATTGCTTTACTTTTCTTTTCGTTTTCTTTTCCTTTTCTATTTTATTTCTGTGGTTGTTGATGAGCATACAAGTGATTTCTGAAGTGAAAGTATAACGAGTCTTAGCGAGTGCCAACGATACTTCATGGAGATGTTCTCCTCCTCAAGGTCCGTATCACTTCATTCTTGCCCAGCTTGATGATATAATGCGAATAGGGGACTGAGCTCGATCCTATGGTTTATGCGTTGAACGCCTCCTAAGCAAGGTAGAACATGTAAGGTTTTCACGTATTTTCTCAACCAAATTAAGGTAAGTGTTCCTTTCTTTTCTTTTCTTTTATTTTATTTTTGTAGATTAAATCACCATCTACCAACTCTTTCTTTCCCGACTCATTGTAAATACCGCTTTCTTTCTAAACTAACTTTAACTAATATTTTCTTATTTTCCTTTTAATAACTAAAAGAAGAATTTTTAGAGAACTTACTTAAACGCTTCCATCGCTAGTCCCTCCCTGAGGATCACGACTCGCATAGCCATTGCTACCGCGGATTAGAATTGAGCACCCTGCATTATTGATTTAAATTCTGATATTCTATATTTTGTGTGCAGGGAAAAACTCAATCAAAACATTGGCGCCGTTGCCGGGGAGGGACGGTAAGTTTTTCTCTTAAAAAATAATTATTAACTAATTCTTTTATTCTTTCTGTTTGCAGGTTTGGAGAACAGGAAACAGCAGCAAGGACATATAGCAACTCTGTGCCTCTGTCCTCGAAGGCAGAGCAGCAGAGCCTACTACCTTGCCGCGCAAACGCGGCAATAGCCGCGGATCCGCGGCAGTAGTAGAGAACTACTTACTGAATTTTTTACAGGTTGCTACAATCTAAAATTTGATTTGTCAGCTCTGTTATATTTGTTCTGTGATAAACCTGTATACTGCTAATTAATCAACAGTAAAATACTTGTTGAAAAAGATAAAAAATTGATTAGACGTTTGCATTTTAGGCACGTGTCTTTTCAATTCATTTATTTTTACTGTTGAAGAGTGTTGGAGCAAGGTACGTTCGCATTTCATGTAGAATAGGACTTATCTCTTAGTTGATTTTCATTGCTTTGAGTGAATCTTATTTACATATCTTGTACACTTGCACAAACTTATCTTAAGGGCACTAACCCATAACAAGATAAGTGGGGATTTAATCACCCTTCCTTGGCCCAAAAATCATATTCCAAACACTCACTAACCCAAGCCTAACTAAAAATTAGTAGACGTGGCCCTAGGGACATCTCGGACTCAATTAGGAGATTATCCTAAGGGGGAACAGTGTTGGAATTTGACTCCTGCCAAATCAGTGTCTAGGAAGGGGATTGAGGGCCAAAAGCCCGAAGATTGGTGGTTATTTAATTAAGGAACGTCTTTGACGGAAAACCTCCCACCACTCTTACCCTGACCTGGCTGATTAACTTGTGGTCAAAGTCTACACCCTACTCCCGTGGACAGTCTAACTAGTTAGGAGTCGTCTAGGTCATAGGTCTACCCTAACTTAGGTTAGAAATTTTTCTTTTTTGTTTGCTTGTTTGTTTGTTTTGTTTTTCTTTGATTGTGTTTGTGTGATATGACATATAATAATTTTTTCAATTTTAATTCATATTACACACCAAACTCTTTTTCGGATATTACCAACCCGGCATATCATAACTTTGACCAACCTAGTGTGCCGGAATGGTCTTATCCGAATTAATATAACCCATGTCCCCCATCTTATGACCATAATTTTCATACCACTTTCGACTCTTCACAGAGTTCATGGGGTTTCGCTTCCCCTGAGTCTAATTTTCAACCAATTTGTCCTCCATCTCGACTTATCCACAGTATTCCCAAGATTCATACTCAGATCCACCCATTCAGAATAGAAAAACATCTATCCGGGAAATGATGAGTATGCAGGAGTCCAAGCAACAATCACCATCAATCTTAGACATGATGATGCGTGAGTCCACCGACTCACAACTTCATCACGATTACACTTCCTCTTTTCAAGTCCAATCACAAAATGATGCACCAATCGACTATATCGACTATGAAAAGATGCTTAAAACCATGACTCAGGCTAGATTAGCTCATGATCATGAAATAGATATGATGGTTCAATCTTTACGTTCTCACCGTCCGGCCAATTCTGCTTTCGCTGACCACTCTCTTAGAGCCGAAGAGTGACGTTGCTTTGGACAACAAGATTCTAATTCAGTACCATCATTTGAGCTTGCCGAAACTCCAATTGATAGTTTGGCAAGTTATTCCTTTTCTGAAATAGAACTTGAGCATGAATATGATCCTGATCTCCCACTTGGTGATTCAATTTTACTTCCTGATTCAATAATGACTCCGGTGTCTCCACCTGATTTTACTTTTCCCGAGTCAACATTGGATCCTGTCTTAATTCATCATGAAATTGAATCACCCATTTTTGATGATCATACTGAACTTGACCATTTTGCAATTTTGAAAGTCCCATGGATAAATTGGCAAGTTCACATTTTTATGATATTGAGCTCAATGAGATATGTGACCTAGATTCTCTAATCTGTGATCAAGTTTAAATTCCCGAATCATTATTGACTCCTGTTTTGTTACCCGACTTAGGTAATCTTTTAGAGTCAGTTTTGATTCCCACACCTATCATTCCTGAACTTGAATCACCAACATTGAGTCACATTCCATTGTGGGAAACTGATTGTGGACTTGAGTTTCAGCTTATTGATTTGGACCCACTTCCTGAACCTAGCCCGACTCCTGAACCCTTACTTGATTTAAGTTTCTTTCCTGAGTCGGTATTCGTTCCCATACTTATGACGTCCAAGTCAATCATTCCATCTTTTCACACTCCATTTTGGGACAAGGCGGTTGACACAATTGACTCTGAATATAATTATGAATTATGAAAATTGATGGGGTGAAATTGCTAAAAATGATCATACATACATTTTAGTGGGTTATATAAGAAAAATTTCTGGTAGGCTCCTCCAAATACTACATTATCTTGATTGGGTAGCAACGCTTGGCCCAATTAGACCACCACCGGAACCACCACCTTGAGATAACTTCTGCCTTCCCTTCTTCTTTTTCATGCATATATGCATTCATTCATACATTGAGGACTATGCATGAGATAAGTGTGGGGGTAGGCTTTACTAACATACTAACATAGGTAGAAACTAAAAAAAAATTTGCTAAAAAAAAACTTATAAAAAGGACAATATTTTGACTTATCTTTTGAAAGAAATCTAAGTTAGTCTTAAGAATTAGGAAATCATGATTAGGATTTCTAAAAACTTGGTCAAAATAAATAAATTGTTGAATTTTTAGGTATAGGAGGAGAAATTGAATAAGTAGTTAGTCTTAATTTTTACCTTAATGAAATGTGCATACCTAATGCATATCTAGGATTCTAAGATAAAGACCCTTGTGCCTCATAAAAAATTAAAAAAAAAATCACCAATTAAGCTGGATACATGTGCCTCAAGAAGCATAAGTATTCACGCCAAAAGGTGAGTTCTAAATAAAATAAAGTCCTTAGTTTTGTGGCCTAGTTCACTCGATTTACTATCACATTTTCACATTTATTCATATAATAATGCACATTTACTAATATTTTGTTATTTAATGTGTGCAGGCCTTGAGTATTGAATTAAATAAAGAATTAAAGCTATAATAATGCACATTTTCACATTTACTAATATAATAATGCACATTTAGAAATATTTTTCTCTTTATTTATTGCATAAAAAAATTAAAAAAATTATTATAAAAGGATAATACTTTGACTTATTTCTTGAAAGAAATCTAAGTTAGTTTTAAGAATTAGGAAAGTCATGATTAGGATTTCGAAAAAAACTTGGTCAAAATAAATGAATTGTTTAATTTTTAGGTATAGGAGGAGAAATTGAATAAATAATTAGTCTTGATTTTTACCTTAATGAACGTGCATTCCTAGTGCATATCTAGGACTCTAAGACAAAGACCTTGTGCCTCATAAATAATATATATATATATATATATATATATATATATATATATATATTATATATATATATCACCAATTAAGCTGGATACATGTGGCTCAAGAAGCATAAGTATTCACGCCTAAAGGTGAGTTCTAAATAAAATAAAGTCCTTAGTTTTGTGGCCTAGTTCATTCGAATTAAAATAAAGTCCTCAGTTTTGTGGCCTAGTTCATTCGAATTTGAGTCCGCGGGGTGTTTTCTCACCTGGTGCCCTAAAGCCGACCGGTTTGGGAGCCACCGACTTTAAGTTCGCTACATGGGTGGATTAGAAAGCCTAAACTAAGAAATGTTATACATGTATTAACACATCTATTAGTCAATTAGTTAGGTATGAGGCCTCAAGAAGCCTTGATACTTACACAAAAGAAAACTAGATGAGTTATACATGCTAAAAAAAATTAACACATCTAATAGTCAATTAGTTAGGTATGAGGGCCTCAAGAAGCCTTGATACTTACACGAAAGAAAATTAGATGATGTTATAAAAATAATAAAGAGGCATGAGAGTCCAAGTTAAAGAATTCCTAGTAAAAATTCATAAGGATGCATATGATTTTTTGTAACGAAAAAGACTATACAAACATTCAATTTTGATCCTTACCTAAAATAAATAACAATTCACTTTATTAAGACTAAGTTTAAGAATGAATAAAAATGATAATCCTAAAACTTATAGACTACTTAGTCTCTTCAAATATAATTCGAATATTCTCCTTTTATGGATTTTGTGGGTGTAATCCGCTGAAAACCCTCACGAGACAACACTCATCCTCTAGGGTAACCTAGGGGTTTAACGGCTTGTTGCACATGCTAAGTGCAACCGTGATTCCTACGAAAGTGAGTTAGCTAGATTAGATTTTCTTTTTCTTTGATTTTTACTCAAAGACGAGCAAAAAGATAAGTGTGGGGGTGTGATTGGTAGTGAAAAATGCATAATTGTCATCATATTTACTATCACATTTTCACATTTATTCATATAATAATGCACATTTACTAATATTTTGTTATTTAATGTGTGCAGGCCTTGAGTATTGAATTAAATAAAGAATTAAAGCTTAATGAAGCCCAAAAGCCCAAGTCCAAGCCCAAGTCCAAGCCCAGGTGTAAGAGTGCAATTACAAGAAGTCAAAAGTGCAAATACAAAGTGTAAAAATTGCAAATACTACAAAGAGGGAAAGGATAGAGTTCTATTCTACCCTAAATGCTTGGTGGATGAGGATAAATAAGAGTGCAAGGATGAGATTCATTTTTGAAGGGATTTGGATTTAGGGTAACTTGATTTCTAAGTTATCTCGAAAATCTAAAATGAAGAGCCAGGATCCAGCTTCCAGAAGCATATGCCTAGATGGACGGACCAGAGGAGGCCACGCGCGAAAGCGCGCGGCCAGAGATCAGACTGTGGCCGCGGAAACGCGGCCCAAGCCGCGTTTCCGCGGCAATCCTGCCTTATCCATCTACCAGTTTTCGTGGAGGAGTTTATCCGGGACTCTATCGCCTTCTGCACCTATAAATACCCCTGCAGGCGCAGCAGAGAGGGCATCCAGAGAGAGATTAGGGTTTCTTTAGCTATTTCTTTGAAATTTCTGCAAGTTTGTAATTTCGTTCTGAGTACATTGTGGAGGAGAAGGAGCTTGTATTTTGGAGACGTTTTTCGAATAAAGGTTACCTTTTTCCCATTTAATTCTCTGCTATTTAATTTTGCTTTTATTTTGTGATCTCTCTAGTTTAGTTTTTAATCTGCGATCTTCTGATTTATTTGTTTTCTTTCTTTCTCAATTCTTCTTATTAAACAACATAAAAAAATTTAAATAAATTGAAAAGATAAAAAAATGATGAACTAATTTCCTATTGTGGTTTGCTGAAATTCTTAAAGCAACCCTAGAGCAGTTAAGCATTGATCGGATTGATGACATTTTTTTAGAAACCCTAGGTTTAAGGTAGAATGCTTGAAGACTAAATGATGATTAGTTTCATAATCTAAAGTCACACCTTTAAGTAATTTTTCACATTTCATACTTAAGAACTTTGACAACGTAACTTCAAGGTAAATCTTCTCTTACGTTGTGCTTAGATGTTAGAATGAAAACGTGTTGGATCTTTAGGAGTGTCGCTAGTAAGATTCTAAAGTCTTTTTCTCTTGCTTGCATATCCTCTAGAAAACCTAGGATAGAGTCCATATATTCCAATATGATGATCAATATCCTTAACTTGCACTATGGGTTGTGGTAGAAGATCAGTAAAACCACATCTTTACATTCATATATATATCTCAAATCTAATCCTTTCTCTGTTTTATTCAAACATACGGAGGAATCGGCCGAAAAGCTTGCATCGCATCCTTCCCTGAGGATCACGACCCGCATAGCCATTGCTACCGCGGATTAGAATTGAGCACCCTGCATTATTGATTTAAATTCTGATATTCTATATTTTGTGTGCAGGAAAAAACTCAATCAATGTTTGCTTACTTGCCTGCTTAATAATCTAACTATTTTTCCCCTGATGGTTGTGAAGAGTTTGAAATCTCTACTCAAACTGTTTTTCAAAACTAAATATTTTTCGGTATTCGTACCGATCTTCTACATCGGTACCGTGTTCCTATTTCACATTGTTTTGACAAATGATATCTGTTGTATTATCACTTGACGCGCTTTCACCTGTCTATTATTGCCTGATACCTGCCTATAACACCTGCTTGTTATCACTTAACATGCCTGTTACTTAACTCTTATAATTATCACAATATGAGAATGATGACTTGATATCCTGTCATACACTGATATAGTCCAGCACTACATATACCCATAATATAACTATCACGCTCCTGCTCCTTCCCGCACATTGATAATTTTCTAATAGACTATAAAAAGGACAACTTATATCGGGTAAGGGGGAAACTGATGAACTTCAAGAGGTGAATATGTTTACCGTAGTATTAGGATATTGTGTAACTAAAACTTTGGTTCAACCTGTGGCCCTATAGGTGTTCCATGGGGTGTGCTGTCACCCCGATTATTAATTTCATGCAGGGCATATAAATAAGACTCTTTGCTCATGATTTGCCTCGGGTAGGTTCCGTATCAGCAACGGAATATAATGGGTTGTGGTCCCGGGTATGTACGGGACCCACTGTAAACATAACCTATTATTTTATCATCAGTTTTCAATAACAACCTCGATTTATTCATATATAGAGGTATGTGGGATGGAACATGCGCTTGGACACATACTCAGATATATGGGTCGGACGAGTAATAATAATAAAAGATGCCAATAATAATTCATTGTGCGTTTTGTAATTTGGGTGGTGTGGACTTAGCTTACGAAAACATGAGATATACGGTATATAGATGAGGGTTTTCTTATTTGGATTATTCCTTCGACGTACCTATCTCATTAAGACGTAAACTGGGTGTGTACTGATTGGGAAAGAGTTATGTGGAATTTTAGCACAAATATTATGTAAAATGAGAAGGTTTAGAAACAATCTCAAGTGCTTTTGATTACTCCACAAATGTATGAAAGATGATTAATATACCTTTCCAATCTCCGTTATAGCATAGAGCTATACCGAGTCGATTCTCAGGGAGAGCTAGCGATGGAAGCGTTACGGATCGAAGTGAAGATGTAAAACGAAGATTCTTCTATGCTTAAAAGAATAAAGAATCAAATGAAAAGAAGTGAAAGAATGGATGGATATATTCATGATGGAAATGTAAAAAGAAATCAAGAAGAGGTTTGCTTTGGTATTCACACTAAAAAGAAAAGAAAACTTTGAAAAGACTTTGAATAAAAGAAAACCATGACTAGCTAACCTCACTACCTTGCTAAAGACTTACTAAACTCCGTGATAGTGAATGTGTGCCTCATGTTGATTCATCGGCATAGATTTGTCTTGCGTGTTGGTCTAATTACCTTCCCACTTGGATGACGGGAGCTCATTCTTGGACTTGTCTTGTAGCCTCCATAGATGTCATAGGCCTACAAATTAGACTTTCAATAATGGAATCAAAAGAGCTACACTCAAGGGATGCAAATGAAGAACATACAACATTCAATAATGGACTTAAAGAAGTTGTACATCAAATAGCATATTGGTGATCCATCTCCATGTTCCATCAAGGCACTTGTTCAAAGACAAGGCTCTAAATGAGGCACACATGAATCATATGGAGAATTACAACAAGATACTTGCCAAGCAATGAAAGAAACCCATCGGAGAAGAGAAGATCATACACTTGCAAGATGAAATAAAGCAATCACCCATGAGTTAGTGAAGATAGCAAGGCTAGTGGTTAGCTAGTACATGGAGAAAGAATTAGCTACTACTAGCCATTACAAAAGAAAAGCAAAACATGAATTAAAATTGCAAGAAAGTAAAGCAAGAAATAAAGAAAGCAAGTAAAGAAAACAAGTACACTAGAAAATGCAAGAGTAGAGATGAAGAGAATGGATCAATCCTTACTTCACAAAGTGTCACTCCTTGATGTACACAAGCTTTCTCTCTCTTACAATCTCTCTCTTTACAGAATTTCTAGGGAGAAGAAGATCATAGAGAGCTACAAAAATCCTAGAGAAAAACTAACAAAAATACAAAGCTTTACACTAATCTCTCTCTCTTCTCTGTTCAGTTTTTGCTCGCAGGTCCAGGTGCAGTATTTATAGGCCCTGAGAGAACTCTCCAGAAGACGAACAGGTGGCAGAAATCTGGGGCTCAGAGGCCCCAGATCTGCCGCAGATCTGCGGCCTGGATTGGGTTTCCGCGGCTCAATCTGGGCCGTTGGATCTGCGCTTTCTGTTACGAATTGGTTATGAAGTTGTTATCCACGTGGCCTTCTGGAATCTTCAGTTGTTACGCGGATCTCTCTGGATCTTGAATTCAAATCTTAGGCTTATCTTAATCTTGAATTTAATCCCTTTAATTATTGCTAATTAAAGTGATTAATGGGCTATCTCTCCATTAGAGTGTGTACCTGCAAATATATAGAGAAGATGAGTAAAAATCATATATTTATTAACTAAATGTATGGAATTATGTGGTAAATATGCAACATTGGATACCAATCACACCCCCACACTTATTCTTTTGCTCGTCCCGAGCAAACAAAGAAAAGAAAAGAAAATCCTAACTACCAATTTATTACACCACTTTCGCAGGTGACGCGATTGCACTGAGCGTGTGCAACAAGCCGTTAAACCTCTAGGTTACCCTAGAGGAGGAGTGTTGTCTCCTGAGGGTTTTCAGCGGATTGCACCCACAAAATCTATAAAGAAAGAAGACAAATGTTAGTGTTTTGAAAACGCATTTTGAACAAGAGACATGTTTACGAACTATTTTTGCAAAAATATAAGTGATCTTAGGTCATAAGTCCACCTATAATTATTCTTTCTTAAACTTAGTCTCCTTGCAAGATCTTGTCTTCAATTAAGGTAAGAATTCAAAATTAGATTGAATACTTTATCTTTCATAAAACCTAGATAGTATGCACACCGTGCTCGTGAAGATTTTTGGGATTTCAACTCCAACCATCAAGCCATTTATTTATTTATATATATTCTTTTCTTTTTTTTCTTTTTCTTCCCTTAGTTTAGGCTTTCTAGTTCACCCATGTAGCGAGCCTATAACCGATGACTCCCAAACCAGACGGTCTTAGGGCACCAGATGAGAAAACATCCCTCGAGTTTAAGGACTCGAGTGAAAAAGGCCACGAAACTAAAGGGGATTATTATTATTATTTTTTAATCACCGTTAGGCGTGAATAATTATGCTTCTTGAGGCACATTTATCCAGCTTAATAGGTTTTAACCACCGTTAGGCGTGAATAATCATGCTTCTTGAGGCATATTTATCCAGCTTAATAGGTGATGTTTTATTTATCATTTTTTTTATTTTTATGGCATTTTGGTCTTTGTTTTCATCCCAAGAAATGTGTAAGTGTAAAGTGCATATTTATCTAAGGCAAAAATTCAAGATAAAAATATCTCACCAATTTTACTTACTTATCCTATAATTTCAAACAAGATCTATTATTTCAACTATGTTTAAGATGTCATAATTAAGGCTTTCTTAATTCCTAAGATACATCTTAATTTTCTTAAAAATAGATCAAAACTTTGTCTCTTATTTCAAAAAGTTTTTATTTTATATATTTTTATTATTATTATTTTTTTATTTTCTAAAAGAAGTGTAAAAGAAAGAAGATCTAAAAACTCTATGTTAGTAAACCCTCCCCCACACTTATTTCATGCATTGTCCTCAATGCATCATGATATATGTATGCATGAAACAAAATAGAGAGGGAAAGAAACTTTTATTTACAAAAAGGTGCAAAAAATTATTTACAAAGAGTATATACAAATGTAACCATTACCTAGGCTTTTGGTCGTTTTCCTCTGGCCCGTTTCCCATCGTTCCAGTGCGTCTGCTTTCGTGAGCTCAGTTGGGAAACGGTATGAATTTTGTTAGCCTTAGGTGTTTCCAGATTCAATTGATTGTTATTATCATTCACACTCATTCCACCACATTGTTCACAAACAAATGCCTTTTCACCACTCTCACTTTGAATCTCATCACTTCCATATCTAGAAATTTTAACTCCTCTCCATATAATTCTTCAAAACTCAAGTCAACATCCGGGAGTATGCAATCAGTTAACTGACCCCGAGTGGACTCATCTAGACACATGATCTCGTCAGCAAACAGGTCTTCAAAAGATATATCAATTGGAGGTTCTTGAAGAGAATCACAGAATTTTGACTCATCTTTTGAATCCTCACAATTGTCCTCAATAAAGCTAACCTCAAATGTTTGATCTTTTGTTTTGTGAGGCTGTGTGTGGAAGACATTGTGTTCATGTGTCATATTACCAAAAGTCAACCTCATTGATCCATTCCGGCAATTAATGATAGCATTTGCAGTAGCCAGGAATGGTCGTCCCAAATGACTGGAGTTTGAGCCCTTTGATTAGAATTTGACACAGGTTTTGTTTCAAGGACTACAAAGTCAACAGGATAAATGAATTCTCCAACTTTGACAAGGACATCATGTATTTCCCCCTTGGGTCTAGTAACAGAGCGGTCAGCCAATTGGA
This sequence comes from Agave tequilana, assembly GCA_038442645.1. Taxonomy (NCBI): domain Eukaryota; kingdom Viridiplantae; phylum Streptophyta; class Magnoliopsida; order Asparagales; family Asparagaceae; genus Agave; species Agave tequilana. Next base: position 7,206 of record JAVJIF010023033.1, on the reverse strand, counting down.
TGGTCATTTGGGTAGGACAAAGATTACCTAGCCCCAATTGTTGGTACACAGAAAAAGGTAGGAGATTGATGTTGGCCCCCAAATCAAGAAGTGCCCTATTTATGGTAGTCTGTCCTATGATGCATGAAATGGTGGGGCTCCCTGGGTCTTTGTATTTTACAGGAATTGGACCAGTGAGCAACTCAGTGATGGATGATGCTAGGAAAACTTTTTTAGGGACTTGTGTTTTCCTCTTCTTGGTGCACAGTTCCTTTAAGAATTTAGCATATGATGGCACTTGTTGTATGGCATCAAGAAGAGGGACATTGATTTGGACTTTATTGAACATTTCTTTTAACTTCTCCATGTGAGCATTTGACTTGTTATTTAGAAGCCTATTTGGAAATGGTACCCTAGGCTTATAAGGTTGCTCATCTACCTTTTCTTTCCCCTTGGCTTGAGATGTGGATGGCTCTGAACTAGAGGATGGTTTGTCAAAAGTTGGTTGCATTGGGACAGGAGGTGTAGGCTTTGGTACTGGATGAGATGGTGGACTAGAAACCCTATTATTGACTTGTTTTCCAGATCTCAGGGTATGAATAGCATGACATTGACTGGGTCCTGAATCTTCCACTTTATGCAAAGGGAAGTGATGTTTGGGAGTTGGCAATGGCTGGCTTGGGAACATTCCATTTTGTCTCTCAGCCAATTGCTCAATTTGGACCTTAACTTTATTCAACTCCTGCTCCTGGTTCTTTGTAAAGGTTTCTAGCATTTTTTTCAACTCTGATATTTCTGAATCATTCTGGGGTGGATGTTGATAGTATGGAGACTGAAATTGTGATTGGTAGAATGGTGGGTACTGATATGGTTGTGACTGTGATGGACTTTGAGATGGATGAACATACAGTGAATCTTGATTGAAACTGGATGGGTGAAACTGAGCATAATATGGATGTGGAAGTGGTGGTCTATAATGCTCAGGACCAGACTGACTCCACAAAGAATTTTGATGGTTCTGCCATCCTAATTGTATGTGTTGGAGTATGGGGGTCTAGTAAAAGCTGCATTCAGGTTCTCCCGATATGATCGGGGCTGATACAAAGGACACTCCTCAAAAACATGGCTAAGGTCATGACAGTTGGTGCAACCCGTTGAATTACAGGCAATGGGTTGACCTGATTTACAACAGGATTTCCCCTAGACTCAAGCAGTTCTATTCTCTTCATTAATTGTGTGATCTTGACATCTGCAGCTAGAGAGGATTTTATGGAGTGTGTACCAGTTCTGGAAGTGGTGGGAGTCGGTTTATCAGGGCATGACTCCCACTGAAGGGTTTTCTCAGCTAGGGTTTCAAAGAGATCCCACCCCTGATGTTCATCTTTCTTCAAGAATTCCCCTTGGCACATGGATTCCAAGAGGGTTTTCGTTTGGTAATCTAAACCGTCATAGATAATCTGGCATAGACGCCATTTCTCTATGCCGTGATGGGGACACAGGGCAAGAAGGTCTTTGAAACGCTCAAGATATTTCCAGAAAGGTTCATTTGGTTCCTGCTTGAATTGCATTATATTCTTGCGCATGAGGGCTGTTTTGTGGATAGGATAGAATTTCTTAAGAAAGACCTTTACAAATTCCTCCCACGAAGATATGGAACTGACGGGAAGATTGTAAAGCCACTTCTTAGCTAAATCCTTAAGTGCAAACAGTATGAACCGTAACCTAACAGCATCCTCGGTCAGTTGGGAAATTCTCATCATTTGGCATACCTCTTCAAACTCGCGAATAAAGAGGTACGCGTCCTCAGACTCTATACCATGGAATTGGGAAGTGTATTAATGAATTGTGGTTTCAGCTCGAAGTGATTTCCATTAGGCTCGGGGAGAAGAATGCAAGATGGAAGGGAGGTGCGAATCGGATAGAATCGATCCTGAAGTGAGACGTTATTTGCCATAATGTCAAGTGGTTGTGTAAGTGCAAGTGTAGAAAGAATTTGGATTACGGAACCACTCTAGTATATACAATCACAAACAACGTGCACCGATCACACCAGCGAAAAAGAAAGGAAAAATAACAAACAATAAAAGAAAAATCTATCCAAGCTATCTAAGGATCCTGGACCTAGACGACTCCTAACAATTAGATCGTCCACAGGAGGTTTAGTGTAGACTTTGACTATAAGTGAATCAGCCAGGGAAGGGCAAGGTTGGTGGGAGGTTTTCCGTCAGAGACGTTCCTTAATTAAGTAACCAGCAACCTTCGGGTTTTCGGCCCTCAATCCCTTTCCTAGACACCGATTTTGCAAAGTCAATTTCCAACACTTTTTCCCCTTAGGATAATCTCCTAAGTGAGTCCGGATGTCCCTAGGGCCAACGTCTATCAAATTTTATTTACAAGCTTGGGATTGTGAGTGCGTGGGAAAATGATTTTTGGGCTAAGGAAAGGGTAATGAACTCCCCACCTTATCTTTTTTATGGGTTATGCCCTTAGAATTGATTTGTGCAAGTGTACAAGATAGATAACAAGGATTCACTCAAAGCATGAAAATCAAGCAAGAGATGATTCCTAGTCTAAATGCAATGCAAAACGTACCTTGCCTCCAGCACTCTTCAACAGTAAAAGTAAATGAATTGAAAAGACACGTGCCTAGAAATGCAAATGTCTAATCAATTTTTAACAATTTCAACCAATTTTTTACTGTTGTTTAATTAAGCAGGAGTATGGTGAAGAATACAGGAAATATGTATAGCAGCATGTATTTTGCAGAGAAGCAAGCCCTGCAGAAATTAGGTCAGTAGTGAGCTCAGTATTGCCGCAGATCTGCGGCAAAATTCCCGAATCTGCGACAAAACTGAGGGATCCTGGTCTCTGCTTTCGAGAGCAGAGGCCCAGATCCACTTATATGTATACTGCAATGCAAATTTTCCTGTTTTCTTCTCCTGTAACCTGCAACAGAGAAGAAGATTCGTTTAGTTCTTCACTTTAAAGAAAATCCGTTGCTCTCCCCGGCAACGGCGCCAAAAATTTGATTGGAAAAGAGTTGTGTGGAAATTTAGCACAAATATTATGTAAAATGAGAAGGTTTAGAAACAACCTCAAGTGCTTTTGATTACTCCACAATGTATGAAAGATGATTAATATACCCTTTCCTATCTCCGTTATAGCATAGAGCTATACCGAGTCGATTCTCAGGGAGAGCTAGCGATGGAAGCGTTACGGATCGAAGTGAAGATGTAAACGAAGATTCTTCTATGCTTAAAAGAATAAAGAATCAAATGAAAAAGAAGTGAAAGAATGGATGGATATATTCATGGTGGAAAATGTAAAAAGAAATCAAGAAGAGGTTTGCTTTGGTATTCACACTAAAAGAAAAGAAAACTTTGAAAAGACTTTGAATAAAGAAAACCATGACTACTAACCTCACCCTTACTAAAGACTTACTAAACTCCGTGATAGTGAATGTGTGCCTCATGTTGATTCATCGGCATAGATTTGTCTTGCGTGTTGGTCTAATTACCTTCCCACTTGGATGACGGGAGCTCATTCTTGGACTTGTCTTGTAGCCTCCATAGATGTCATAGGCCTACAAATTAGACTTTCAATAATGGAATCAAAAGAGCTACACTCAAGGGATGCAAATGAAGAACATACAACATTCAATAATGACTTAAAGAAGTTGTACATCAAATAGCATATTGGTGATCCATCTCCATGTTCCATCAAGGCACTTGTTCAAAGACAAGGCTCTAAATGAGGCACACATGAATCATATGGAGAATTACAACAAGATACTTGCCAAGCAATGAAAGAAACCCATTGGAGAAGAGAAGATCATACACTTGCAAGATGAAATAAAGCAATCACCCATGAGTTAGTGAAGATAGCAAGGCTAGTGGTTAGCTAGTACATGGAGAAAGAATTAGCTACTACTAGCCATTACAAAAGAAAAGCAAAACATGAATTAAAATTGCAAGAAGTAAGCAAGAAATAAAGAAAGCAAGTAAAGAAAACAAGTACATTAGAAAATGCAAGAGTAGAGATGAAGAGAATGGATCAATCCTTGCTTCACAAAGTGTCACTCCTTGATGTACACAAGCTTTCTCTCTCTTACAATCTCTCTCTTTACAGAATTTCTAGGGAGAAGAAGATCATAGAGCTACAAAAAATCCTAGAGAAAAACTAACAAAAATACAAAGCTTTACACTAATCTCTCTCTCTTCTCTGTTCAGTTTTTGCTCGCAGGTCCAGGTGCAGTATTTATAGGCCCTGAGAGAACTCTCCAGAAGACGAACAGGTGGCAGAAATCTGGGGCTCAGAGGCCCAGATCTGCGCAGATCTGCGGCCTGGATTGGGTTTCCGCGGCTCAATCTGGGCCGTTGGATCTGCGCTTTCTGTTACGAATTGGTTATGAAGTTGTTATCCACGTGGCCTTCTGGAATCTTCAGTTGTTACGCGGATCTCTCTGGATCTTGAATTCAAATCTTAGACTTATCTTAATCTTAAATTTAATCCCTTTAATTATTTCTAATTAAAGTGATTAATGGGCTATCTCTCCATTAGAGTGTGTACCTGCAAATATATAGAGAAGATGAGTAAAAATCATATATTTATTAACTAAATGTATGGGAATTATGTGGTAAAATATGCAACATTGGATACCATCATGTACCACTGGTTTTACCATGTTCGCTTTCATCGGGTTTTAATTCGGATTTCTAATTTTATGATTATTACTAATATATTATGCATCAATCTCTCTACCTGCTCCAGTATGCATGTGTTCATGACACAGTTTTCAATGCATGCTCTTTTATTCAGATTTATTGATACACGTGTGCTTGTCCTTGCACGTCACTAGGCATTTACCACACCACTCGTTGGGGAGTTCTGACTCCCGTGGATTCTCATGTTCAGATCCCGAAGTTTGGAGCTGGTGGACCCTTCTAGTTGCTATTCAGAGTGCCGCAGTGAAGGCACAGATTTTTTGCAGACCGTCCAGAGTCATATTCTTCTAGGCCCCCTGCGTGTCTTTCGAGTTTTTCTTTTTGTAACTCGTGAGCATCTTTCGTATTATTCATAACTGAATATCCCTTGTATTCTCGCATTTGCGCCTATCGGTGATGTAATATTTTTATAATATTGTATCACATCCTATGATAACTTTGTAGTTATACTCATATGTTGGAATATATAATGTACCACATACTTCTGTACTCTGATTCTTACCTGTACTAATGTTTAGCGTATATATGTGAGGGTATCTTCGACCTACGTATATACATCACAGTAACATCTCCGTACTGACGGGATCGGGACGTTATACAAATGAAGCTCTACTGAATCGGTATGATGGGTTGGCTGAATTAGTAGTACTATTTTCAGCTTTTAATTAAATTCTTTTATCAATTTAAGTTATCAAAATAATCTCAACCATTTATAATATCAGATCTCATATCAGCTATTGACAATAATTCTAATAATTTAACAAAATGTGCCTCAGCTTCACTGTTGAAGCTTGAGATTTCATATATGGATCGACAATGACTCTCTTTTCCCAATCTCCCACCACTCCACTCTCAAAACACCAACGCTGAACCAATTTGTTGTTAAGAATGAGCTACATTGATGACATCAGAAGTTTGTTTAATTTGTGATTGTTTTGCAATTACTTGCTAACATCTTCAAGTAGCTAGACTTTAATCATATTAGTTTTCATGATGAATTTATAAAATAGTTATAAAATTGACTGTTTTAGAAGTTATTAGGCACAGAATGTATGGAGTATGCACGAGTAGGCACAAAATAGACATAAAATAGTAGTCCAAATTGTAACAAGAATTGGTTGATATGATTCAAGCACGAATGGAGGCATGAATGGGCCAGTCCAGTATCCAGTGGATTGGTATATAGGCTTATAGGTGTAAAACCATACAATACTCTAGGTCGTGCATAAACCTAAGTGATTTTACATGGGCCTTGCTTGGGCTTGACTAAGCATAACACGACACAATCCATTATCAACCCTAAGTAAATGGTCCAAAGTTTGGTTGGGAGTCACAACCAATATTTAGACCCTGTCTGATTTTATAAATGGTTTTAATTTTTAGACCCAACATATTTCAATCCATAAATTAGGGCAGAATTAGGTTCTGGTAGAGTCTTGAATAATTTTAACAACCCAGGATGCAAATGAATATGAATAATCCGCATAATACCGATTTCACATTTGATTTTTGAATGTGGGTATCTGTATCTGATATCTGTTTAGAATATGAATATGGATATGATAATGGTAAAATATCGACATATTCGAATATATATTTGATATATCGAATATATCCAATACAAATATAGTTCAAAACACTAAGCACTATATAATGTAATATTCTGGCTTTAAAAGATATGCTTATGTGATTTTGTATAGTTTTAATAGTTTTTCATATAAAAAATACTAAAATTAAGTGTAAACTCCTTTCCCTTACTTTTACTTGTCTATATTCGCTGATATTGGATTAATATCCGTGTTACAATAATTGAAGAAGAAAATACTGAATTGTTGTTATTGTTGATGAGAGAAATGCCCAATATATATAGAAATACAATTGATATTACTCCTAATATAATCCTAATACAATAGGTATTGTATTCTAATTCTAATATTACTCTAATACAATCCTAATACAATAGATATTGTATTCTAATACTAATATTACTCTAACCCCCCTCAAGCTAATGGTGTACTACACCAATGAGTTTGGTGGTTCACAAAAAGAAGAACAATTTGATAAGCTAGCAGAGAGTATGCTTTACTGGAGTAGACTATAATAGGTATGTAGTAGACTGGTGACGCCCACCGGTAGACACATTCGGATCAGTATAGCTAGTAGTAAAATCTGGTGACGCCGGTCAGTAGACACACTCGTACCAGTGCAACTAGTAGAATCTAGTGACGCCCGCCAGTAGATGCACTCGGATCAATGCGACTAGTCATAGAATCTGATAATGTCCGTCAGAAGACGCACTCAGAGCAGTGTAGTTAGTAGTAGAATTTGGTGATGCTCGCTAGTAGATACACTCGGACCAGTGCAGCTAATATTATGGTAGTAGAAGTCGACCATCATGAAGAAGACCAATGATCGAGCTCTTGATCGGCTGGGAATTACCTTAAAAAGATTAAGAAATTTGATCTACGCATCAAGTTTTATTGGGCAGAGTGGCTCACTATTG